>VNKC01003793.1:0-134033 GCA_008042775.1 Drosophila pectinifera | reverse complement strand
GGAGCCGCAGACGACGCCTGCCTCTGATCCCCCCGAGCCTTGAGTGCAGGTGGAGCGGAGGAGCAGTATCCAAAAAGCTGGAGGAGATGAGCCGGAGGTTGAGGAACCTGAACGGCAACGGCAACGACAACGACGACATTTACTGTTTACCTTGATTATTTCATCAAAGTTTGAAAATATTTACATTGGCATTCCGAGCTCGGAACGTGATGTAGATATTTATACATGCCGTAGCCGTTCCGTTGCCTTTGGCCGTAGTTCCATCGTCAGTCTGTATCTGTGGCTGTAACCCCAGCCAGCCATCCAGCCAGCCAGCCCTCCATCCGATTCCAGCTCCGGATTCCCCACAGCTTCTTTGCATTGTTTGTCCCCGGTGCCTGGCTGCTTGCCTCGGCTCTCTCTTTTTTTGGGGCGGGCAGAATGCCAGAGGAATAAGTTTATTTTGATACACAAAATTAATACGTTGTTGGCATCAACTCATGCATCCGCTCCTGCCAGTCACCCAGTCACCCAGTCAGCCATTCGTTTGGCAGGTCCTTCGGCCGGGCCGGGGAGGAGTCCTTCAGTCCTCAGTCCTCCGAGTCAGCCAGCCAGCCAGCCAGCTTCGACACTTGCCACTTGTCAACGACATTTTATTAGTAAAGTTTATTTAAATTCGTTATAGATGTGTGTGCGAGTGCTCCGTCTGGGTATTTGTGCTGTGTGTGCTGCCTTTTCGGGCACTCCTCCCGAGTCCTGCACCCTCGCACCCTCGCACCGTGGCTGCCGCATTCGTATTCAAAAGATCAACATATTGCGTTACGTGGTGTATTTTAAATTCAAAATTGACTTTCAAGCACTTACAGGCACAAGCACAGGCGGAGGCAGAGGCGCAGCCCAGCGACCAAGGAGGAGCCAAGGAGCGCTGACTCGACGACCTCCTTATCGGAATGCCGAAATCCCCGGGGTGGCACTGATTTGCCGGGGGATGAACGGAGCACGGAGCACGGAGCAGGGAGCAGGGAGCATGGAGTGCGGCCTGGGTCGCCAACTATGACCCAGTGAGATCACGGATAGGCACTGAGCAGCCGGCTCGATTGAATTGTTTCTGTGTAATCGTTTTCACTAAGTGAATTCGCATCCCCCGGCCGGGGAGTCCCTCCTCCCGGGTGACTTAATTGAAACTGTGGGAGGTTGTCGCCACGTCGTTAAGGTGTTTGCCACTAACTTTCGACCCACTGATTCGGCATGTATGTGCACATATGTAGTGGCAAGTTCTTAACCCGCTTTAAATTCGTTTAACAAAGATCAACAACTCCGAGGGAGGGAGTGAGAGGATTTAAGCTGGTTATTTACTTGTAAGTGGATTATATATACTCCCTTCTTATGCGCCGCTCGTCACAATTATATATGTGTGGGCATATATATTAATTGATGTATTTTTATTGCGTCAGCGCGTTGTGTGTAAATGAGAAATCAATAACAACAAGCCGCTCAATCAGGTGAAAATGCCAGCATCTGCATTAAAGTAGGCATTTATTGCCATAATCATAAAGGCCTGATTAAGTTTACATAATAGGCCATATAGGTTTTGGAAACTATCAAGGGTGGTTTAAGCCATTAAGAAGATCTTGGAAAGATGTTCTATATACTGAAGAAGGCGCTAGATCAAGAGTACATAGTATCTATAGCTTTTTAACTCCACAAGCACTCCACAGGGATCCTTTCGCAGCCCATTGGGCTTTGACAGGATTATTTCCAGCCCCAAAATCGATTATGAATACCTTTAAGGGCCCGCCTCCGCCGCCGTCTCCGCTCCCTACTCCTATCAATGGCAAGCGCATTCGAAGACCAAGTTCCTGGCTTGCTGTGATCCAAATTGCTCAACCCGTTCCTGGCTGGCAAACAAATGCTGGTTGGAAAAACTGAACAACAAAAAAATTTGATTCGTGCTCAAAGCGTTTTCCTGACAGCTGTCCCCTCCTCCCTCCAGGCTCCTGCATCCCGGCATCCCTGCATCCCAGCATCCTTGGCATCGCAGCCAACCCAGCAGCCCGTCCGTCCGAGTGGCGTGGGCGATCTGTGGGGAATAGTTCGGAGACGGGCGAATCTGAAAGTGGAAACTCAAAGCTGAAGCCGGAGAAGGAGAGCAGAACTGGGCAAGGAATAAATACATAACTGAATATGACACGTTCGCCGCAAAGTACGGCAGAAGCCAAACAAAAAACAATACGACAAAGTGTCATAAAAGTTGTACACAAAACTTAAAAAGTAGCTGCAACGGCAACAGCAACAATTACACTCCCCTGCACATTCTGCCACATTCTCATTTTTATTTTGCTTCCAGCTGCATTCCTTATGTTGAACACGTTTGGTAGCTAGTCGTGGTTCATGGGATTCTGAAATTAATTTCCTCAGAAACAAAAGTGTCGTATCCGGACTCTTAATTAAAAAAATAGACTCCTTGTTAATATCATAAAATTCGGAGTTCGCTAGAGGAACTCCTCTTCACTAAAAGCTCGGAAGAGACACCTTCCCTCGAACCCGTTTAAAAAAGGAATCGGAAGAACCTCTCAGTTCGGCTCTTTCCTATTGCGCTCTCGCTTTAAGTTCGCTTTTCTAAAAGATCTTTCGCTTTCTCTTCCATGCGCTGCCTGCAATGTACAAGCAAAGCACTTATTATTTACTTATGCCACACTCTAAGAATTAAGGTTAAAAGAAAAACAAAAAGGCGAGTCTGCTTTGAGAGAGACCGCTCTCTTAACTTTTCTATCGTGTAGTCAGTGTACGAACACCCATGAAAATTGCTAACAAAATTTAAAAATTAACTAAATAAAGGCAACTGAAGCATTGTTTGTTTTAATAAAAAGAACATGATTATTTATTCTAAGCCCGAAGATAATTGAAATATAGTTATTGAAGTTTTTTTAAGACCCATTTCAAACTGCAATCTTGTAGCCCAGTGTTAGCCACTGATTTTTTATTCCGAAGATAATTTATCCGGAAGATAATTGAAATATAGTTATTAATGCTTTTAAGACCCATTCCAAACTGCAATCATGTAGCGCAGTGTTAGCCACTGAGAGGCAACCAAAAACCGAACTGAGCGGAAATCAGGAGCTGAAGCTGCAGCTGAAGCTGATGCTGATGCTGATGCCGAGGCAATGGCTGTGGCTGGAGCTGGAGCTGAAGATGAGGCCGAAGCCACTAAGCACTTGGAAAATGACATAGGCAACTGCAATTGTTGCAACTTGTTGTGCAAAAATAATAAGGAAGCGAACTTAAAATGATTACACGATAAAGTTTTAGCCTGCAATTTGCCATCGAGGTGGAACAAGCAGAGCAAAACAGGCGGCGGATTTACATCTGCAATCTGTAGTTGGAGCCGTATCTGAACTTTTGTACTTGAGGTCCGCCTGCGGATGGCAATTGACTGCCCACCCCGAGGTCGAGTCGGGCATCGAGTACCCGAGGCACACTCCCCCAGTCTGTGCCCGAGTGCCACCCCGACGACAGGCCTTCATTTGTATTCAATATGATTTTGGCAGGCCATAAAAAAACGTTTAACAATGTGCGAGGTCCGGGCGGGGGCCGAGGTCAGGGGCCAGGGTCACTGGGATGGGGACGGCAATGATTCCCGGCCCAAGTGAGCCAAGTGCGGGTGCTGCTGCCTGCAGAGATTTTCATTTCACATATTGCCCACAGCAGCTGCCGGGCCATAATCATCATCATAATGGCTGCGAGGATGCGAGGATGCGAGGATATGACCCTTGATGTTTCAGTTTTCAGTTCCGTCAGCCGCCGTCCGTCGTCCATCGTCCGTCGCCAGCCCTCATAAATATGTGGCCCACCATATAGGGCCATCTATGCCTGGTCAAAGTTTATGGTAAATGCCGACTATTTAAAGCCTATTTCAGTGGATTTCACCCTTTGTGGGCTCGCATGGTTCGGAATCGCTTTGAAAATATTCCATATAAATATAATGCCGATTCAGACACTCTTAAAGCTATTAATAAAATGAATATGAATAATGAATTATTGAATAACGTTTATGATGTGATGAGTGAAGGCTTGGCAACTCAGACAATTTCCAACCGATGGCCAAAATCTATCATCAGGTGAAATAATTTAGATTTAAATAGTTCAAATAAATACAAAATGAAGTAGGATAAATATCTCTATATTAACTGAGAATATTTTAAAGTATTTATTACAATAAAGTTGAAAGTTATAAATATGAAAAGGAATCTCGATCGTTGTTAGCTCGTCGCCTTAATGCTTGTTTGCTAGTCGTCTTTACTTTACTCGTTCCGCTCTCTCCCTCATTGACTTTACTCGTCGGTGTCGTCTTTACTCGTTGTTCCGCTCTCTAGCTCATCGATGTCCTCTCAAACTCGCTGCCTTTACTCGTCGTTTTGGTGCTACTCCTTTTCTCGTGGCTTGCTCGCTCGTTTTAATTGGTGATATCCATGATATCCTTGATATATTAAAGGGAGACTCACTTCACTTGAGTAGAACATATATTTATCCTACTGTGTTCTTTAGAATTCTTTATCCAAAAGGCTTAATTCGATTCCTTCTTTATCACAATAGCTTGTTAAGCCTTTTCACTAATGTCTCCGCTTAGTTCCAATGTCTTTTAAAGATCATTCATTAAAGTCACATAAGGAACATAAAGTAAACTCTCTTCGTGCTTTTGCTTGTGACGCAAAATATTTGATTTATTTGCGACAATCGCTTGGGGAGCTCAGCGGCAGTGAACTGGCATAAGCCTATTGGGTAAATGCTCTCTCTGCCGCAGAAAAGTGACTTATAATTCCCTCTATATACCACCCGATCCGACCTGAGCCGATGTCTGGCCTACTGCGTGAAAGGATAATGCCCACTCAGGCGCTGTCTTCAGTTTCGCCCCGAGGTGGAGTATTATAAAGTCAAAGTCAGGGCTTGCCGCATGTTATCCGTTACCCGCTATCCGGTATCTGGTATCCGCATCCGCTATCCGCACCATCCAGGTGCGATTGTGCTAACACAAAGGAAGGTGGCCCTGTGTTTGTGCATCATTTGATTAACGTAATCGAATGACACGCCATATGCCAGTCAGCCAGTCAGCCAGTCACCCAGTCAGAGAGTCAGAGAGTCAGTCATCCAGGACAGCCGACTCATCCGCAGGCCCTGCGGGAGAGTTAAACGAAGTAAGTCGGTAAAAAGTCACCAAGGCGCACATGCTTGAGTCATGTCTCTGTTTGATAAACAATTGACACATATACTACGGAGGGCAGGAAGTCGTCGCAGGAGTCGGAGGAGGACTCAGAGCCAGAGGAGGACACAACACATGTAGCAAAATCAATTTTCACCTTTTCACTTGATCAATTTCTTAACGGCAATGAAAAGTTTTCTGCGAAGTAAGCTGAGCGCACGATTGCGGAATGTCAAGCAGGCCGGAGCCAGGAAGGCACAGGGACAGGCACAGATAGCATCATTTGCATTTCCATCCCCATGCCCATGCCCATCCACGCACCTTACAGCTAGCTGGGAGCAGGCTGGGAGCAGGGTGTGTGTGTGGGGACGGAGAAGTAGAGCTGCCAGTGCAGCTTTCTCACTTTACGTTTCGTTGCGTCCCATTAAAAATTATGCTGGAAAGAAAAGCAGACGGAGCCGGAGAAATAACACACGGACATGGTCACGGATGCGGCTGATTCGGATACGTAGCGATGCGAGGAGGCGGAGACGGAGGCGGCCCCCTCTTGTCCTCAGCCGGAAGCAGCAAATTTTCATTTTATTTATTTTGCAAAGTGCCTCCGACGAGCGGCTGCAAAGGGTTCGGATGGAAGGATGGATGGAGGAGGTCTTACACTGGCAGGAAGCCAGGATGGGGCACCGGCGTGTCACGCCACTCCTGACAGGAGTCGTGTCACGGCAACAGGGCGAATGGAGTTTGCATCATTGGCTCAGCATAATTGTTTCCTGTTCAGCTCTCGGACTGATGCCCCAGCCCATGGAGCAGGAGGACGTGGACAATGCCAGGACCCGGAGTCGCAGAGAATCTGGTGCCACAGAGCCGGCTCGTTGCGCTGCCTGACATGTCCTGACTGGCGTCGACAGGCGATAATGACGCCAGCCGAAGATCGTTGAGGCCTCAACTGGTTCGAGGACTCCGAGTCACTCACTAATT
Organism: Drosophila pectinifera; assembly: GCA_008042775.1. NCBI lineage: Eukaryota > Metazoa > Arthropoda > Insecta > Diptera > Drosophilidae > Drosophila > Drosophila pectinifera. Next base: position 127,882 of record VNKC01003793.1, on the reverse strand, counting down.
GATTGACCTGCCCAATTTTATGACCTGTCAATGTCGCTGATTGACTGGCTGACTGGCTGACTGGCCGGCTGACTGCTCCGACTGCCATGACTGCCATGACTGCCGGCCGGCCTGTCTGATTGACAGATGCACATGGCGACCGTGACTCCTGCTCCTCGTCCAGTCGCCCCTCCTGGGCTATATAGAGCGCTGTAACTTTTAGTGCGACTCGTTGGCGACGGCGATGACCTCGAGATTGGTTGTGCAGCTCTTAAACCGCCTCGCCCGCAGCCGCCCACAGCCGCCGCCGCAGAAGTCGCATTTAATTGACCAATAAAACCCAGGCCAGATGGTCGAAATGAAGCCGCCGCAGCAGCAGCAGCAGCAGCAGTAAGCCGTTAAATGAGTGGCTTAAACATGGCGACCTTAAAGACTACCCCTTTCCTGCTTCCATTTCCTATGTGCGCTTTCTTATTAGCAATTGATGTGCATACAAAATACAAATTAATTTTGTCATCCGCAGACACCGCACACGTATCTCTGCGTGGGATATATACCCGCCTGGCTTACGTTTCCTTGGCTGGGACCCGAAAGAGCAGCAAAAAATTGCCACGCCGACATAATGGCGGCGAATGGCAGTCGGAATCGAAGGCGGAAGCGGAAGCGGCATCGGAGTGGGGCATCCTATGCCAAATGTCACACAGACCCACTCGATTGTATGACTCATTCGCACACAGGCTAACCGGGCTAACCGGGATCCCCCATGCATACGAGAGGTACTCAGGCAGTCAGTCCGTCAGCCAGTCAGCCAGTCAGGCAGTCAGGCAGCCAGTCAGGCAGTCAGGCAGCCAGTCAGCCAGCTGGCCCGTCTGTCAATGGGAGAGACATTTAGCCAACGTGAATTCGCGAACGAATGGGAAAGGGTGGTGCCAGCGATATTCCCAACGATATTCCCCATTACAAATTCAATTACATGCTTAGCTACACTTTAGAGAAATTGAATTTTTATGTGCATTTATATTTAGTATATTTTTACATGCCCCCACCTGGGCTCCCACCTGGGGGAGCACTGGAGTCGGAGCTCAAGGCTCTGCGGTTAGCCGAGGGATTCCATCAGCCGTTTTCATAGTCGCAGCGGGTCGACAGCTTAATCTCCGAGCAGTGCATAAGTGGAATTGGAACTGGCCCCCTGGCCACAGCCACACCCACACCCAGAGCCACTCAACTAACACCATCTCTGCCAGCTCCGCCAGAGTCGAAGTCTGAGTCTGGGCAAGACAATTGGGAAATAGATCGCTTCGCTCGCCTCGGCTTGCCTAACTGCGGCGACACCTTAATTATGGCATTTGCCAGACACAGGCTGGAGGATAAAAAACTAAGGAACGACGTCTTGGGCGGGGCTCCACTGCATCCTCGCTGGCAGGCAGTCAGCCAACCGGCAAGGAGACGCAGAAAGGATGCGTGACAGACAAGAGAACAAGGCTCTGTCTCCTGACGAACTAAATTAGATTTCGGTTTGGTGAATGCCAGGGCCAGGACTTGGTTGGACTTGGACCAGCCCTGCAAGCAGCTGCATGCCACAGCTTACACGCAGGATAATAATTTATTATAAATTATATTAAACATTCACTTAAGCATGACTTGTATAAATACAAATCTATCATTTACCAAGTCCTTTCATATATTATTCACATAATATGCATTTTAAAAGCTCCACTTGTTATTAATTCACATCCTTCTCCGACTGCAGTGCTGTTGTGGTGTTGCCATCAATGCCGCCAGCTCCCTCAACTAGGAGCACGATCCGCACATGCTCAACTTACGCACAATGCTCCTGCTGCTGCCCTGCCCTCCCATCTGGAGGATGCACTCCTCAGAGAGTGGAGGGCCGGCGGGACTCCCAGACTTCCGCGCTATGGCTTCCCTGAGTGGTTTAGGGCTCACGATTATCTCCGGCTCTGCTGCTGCTCCCTGCTCCTCGGTGGCTTCGGGGTCGGCCTGTAACTTGGAGACTAAAACAGCGAAATACCACGAAAGGTCCTGCCATGCCAGGACATGGAGCAGCAGCGAAACAATGCTGCAAATTATTATGCCGGCCGAGGACCTCGCCTGCAACCTAATATCTGTCACTTGCACTTGAGTTCATTAAAAGAGAGCTATATGTTTGTGTATTTCTTTAATAAATCCTTTTAAATCAAAAATTACAAAAAGAAAAAAGAACGAAGTGGGCATGAGACACAAACAGGTATTTAGGAATAGGAATAATTAAGAAAAAACACATTAAATTCCCTTAATTTCATCTCAATTCTGTATGTCACATTTCCGCATATATATAAATATTATTAACTGAAGGAAGGGGTTCTCTGAGTTACTTCATTTCCACCAGAATACAGAATACATTGGAAAATATCATTTACAAGATCTACAAAGAAGTTAAATCCGAACTTAGAAAGATCGCGTATTCTCGAGTATTGTATAGGCAGATATATATATAAATATTATTAACTAAAGGAAGGGGTTCTCTGAGTTACTTCATTTCCACCAGAATACAGAATACATTGGAAAATATCATTTACAAGATCTACAAAGAAGTTAAATCCGAACTTAGAAAGATCGCGTATTCTCGAGTATTTTATAGGCAGACAAATATATAAATATTATTAACTAAAGGAGGGAGTTCTCCGAGTGACCTCATACCACCACAACCAAGGCAAAAGGAAGCTACTTTAAATAGCTTAGCACATACATTGGAATATATCATTTACAAGATCTGCAAAGAAGATAAATCCGAACTTAGAAAGATCGCGTATTCTCGAGTATTGTATAGGCAGATATATATATAAATATTATTAACTAAAGGAGGGAGTTCTCCGAGTGACCTCATACCACCACAACCAAGACAAAAGGAAGATACTTTAAATAGCTTAGCACATACATTGGAATATATCATTTACAAGATCTGCAAAGAAGTTAAATCCGAACTTAGAAAGTTTCTCGAGTATTGTATAGGCAGATATATATATAAGTGTTGTCTTCGATTGCCCAAAACTGGCAAAAAAAAAATGTTAAAAAACCTTTCGAACTTGGCTTCATCGTGTCTATTCCGAATCCTCGGAATCCTGCTCCGGCTTGGCGTATTGGTTCGTCCATAAGCGAGCATATTGGACGTATTGTTCCGGATAACGCTTGTATACTTCGGCAATCCTGGGCTCCAGCGGGTCATCCGGATTTGGGTCGGATAAAAGCGATATGATCGACAGGAGGACCTTGGGCACCGTCAGCACAGGCGACCACTCTGTGTCCAGTATGTCCAGGCAAATATTTCCAGTCGAGGCGATGTTGCAATGGTAAATTTTGGTCAAGAAATATATACTCGGCGGCTTGAAGGGATAATCATGGCTGAAGTTCAAGGCCAACTGGAATGTGCCGCCCTCGTATGGCGTTTCCAGCGGCCCAGGAATCGTGGCTCTCCACTTGAAAATGTTGTCGTTCACCAGTTCAACTTGGCAGCCGTCGAGCGGCTCCCGCATGAAGTCCTGCAGCTCGCGGTTGAGCCGCCCCACGACCCCGCGATGATCGCTCGCTGCCTGGGCCTCAGGTCGGGGACGGGTCAGGCTCTCCAGCAAGGAGAATGGTACCAACGATGGCAAGGCTCCCGTGGCTGCCGAGGTCCCGGCCACCGGAGTCGGACTGGCGGCGCGGCTGGCACTGGTTTCAATAGGATCAGCCTGAGGATTTCCAGGAGCCGAACGGGAATCGGTTCTCAGAAAGTGGTACAGTCCCGGAAGTCCTCTCGAGCCAATGGGCATAGCTGGGGCAGATAGCCCGGCTGCTGCTAGCCGGACACGGCTTCCGGCTGAGGTCTGCGATCGGCGAGTCCCCCGTCGTCCTCCCGGGCGAGAGGCCGCCCGCGAAGCATTGGCCATCGACGAGGCCCCGGAAGCGGTACTTGCAGACTGAGCTGCAGCCTCTCGTAGCCCCCTAAGCCGAATCCGCTCACTTCGGCGAGGAGGCTGGCTCCCGGGCTGAGAAGCAGACTCCTGCGGCTGCTCCAGACCCTCACCACGGCGGGAGGACATGACCTTTTGACCTTTTGGAGAGCTCAATAAGCAAAGACCGGGCAAAATAACACGTGCTTTTCTGCAGAATGCATACCTTGACTTTGGTGCACAAAACAGGCTCCTTTCTTTGTATAAACTATTTGAACGTATGTATAGTGGTTACTGTGAGAGGAAAGTGTTTATTTTCCGAATAATTGTCAAAATATTGAACCAAATGCGCGGACAAATCAGTGGATGCGCCACGAACTAATTTCGGAAACTTATTTTCTACAGCGCAGCGTTGCCACCTCGTTCGGTTTGGAGTTGGCCTCGTTTTTGGTTTCAGGGCTGGGCTGCCACACGTGCTTTTAGCTATTTTTAAAAGGCTTCCACACAATCCAAATCTTCTGCGATATTTAAAGCTAAATATGTAAGTAGCGAAATATAATTAAAGTTTGTAAAGCTAATGCGATGACTTCTGGCCGCTTCTGTACGAGTCCTGGCTCCAGACTCGCACTATTCCTAACTCCAACATCTGGCCATTCCGAACTCTCATTTACTTGTCAGCCTAGCTCTTGCGCGAATAGATGGAACACGTGCCACGACTACTGTCACTTGGATTCGCATTCCGGATGAGGTCTGCGACTGACAAATCCGCGGGCGAACTACAATATGGCGAGCGGCCGAGGACCCGGAAGCAATACTCGCGAACTGAGCCGCTCACTGCGGCGAGGAGCCATGTTCCCGGCCTGAGGAGCAGGCTCTAATAAGTAAAAACCAGTTCAAAATGTTATATGTTAGTAGTAGTATATGTTATTATGTTAGTAGTAGCGAGCACCTTTTCCGAATGACTATGGAAACTGATTGTCCAAATGTTAGAACTAAGATGCTGTCAAAGCCAAGCCAAGACCTACTTAGATTTCGGGAAAACTTATTTTCTACGGGGCAGCGTTGCCACCTCGTTCGTACAGGAGTTGGTCTTGTTTTTGGTTCCAGGGCTGGGCTGCCACATGAGGCTTTTAGCTTTTTTTAGCTTGAAAACAAACCAAATCTGTCGCGGTATTTTAAGCTAAATATGTGAGTTGCGAAATATAAATAATAATTAATTCAGTATGAGTCCTGACTCCCGACTCTGACTACTCCTAGTGCCAACTCCAGGCCTGTTCCTGGACCAAGTTGCTCGGCCAGTCAAAGCCACCTTGTCGCGACTCTGTGAGAGTATGCCGTCGTTGCCTAGGTCCTGCAGTTACTCCTCTTTCTTTGGACTTCGGCTGTCCCTCCGCTTCTGTCTTCTGCTGGCTGGCATTCCGTTTCAATTTGTTGCAGTTACTTTAAACAATTACCGAGGCACACGAACTGCTGCAACGGAGCTCCGAGGAGGCTCCGAGGGAGGCTAGGACAATGGGAGCTGGCGGCGGTGACCCAAACAGGTCGAGTTTGAGGATGGCTCTTTGAGGATGCCCCACAATAATTTAATGGTGGACAAGGACGAGAGCTGCTCCTCTATCCTGTGTGTGTGTGTTAATCTGTATAATTTATGCGACAATTGATGCAAAAATGAAACTGTCCGCCATCCGAAAATGGGAAAATCGTCGGTTGTCGGGACTTGGAACTCGTAACTCGGGCTTGATGACTTGGTGAGGCAGGCTCCTTTCCACACTGGGGAGTCCTATGGCCAATCCTGCCTCCCGCTTCAATCCTGGCAGCAAACTGCCTTTCTCCGTAAACGTGCCATACAAGTTGCACATCCTTTGGACTTTTTTTGAGTTCTCCAGTTTGAGTGCAGCTACGAATGCCTTTTGGCTTGGCCAAGTGTCTCGGATTGGTAATAACAAATGGTAAAGGAAATCTTGAAGTAGGAAACATGTGTCAAGGTAGCTTGTGTTGTCAGTTTGCTATTGCCACCAGTATAATGAAGTATCACTTATTTCCATTATTCTCAATTATTTCCATATTCAATGTTAAAAATCTTTACTTTACTATTTGTTTTTCTCTTTTAGTCCCCCAAAATCATGTTTGTATTTATCTGTCTAACTATTCCTAACTGGAGGCATTGCTCTAGTTAATAATTTATGTATTATATGTGACATTGAAAAAAAGCCCCAAATAAATGTCAATAAAAAACAATGAATTATGAGATTATAAATAAAATTAATGCTCACAACAAATTTTAACTAACGTTAAAAGGACTATACATCTTCCATAGCTCCAACACTTTTATGGAGTATATCATTTTAATTAGCAGATAGCACGCAGTGAAGGAGACATGCCCCACCCTATAAACCTATATACTTCAAATTAACTTGATCAGCATCAACAGCCGAATCGATTTACCCATGTTCGTCTGTCCTTTTCTACGCAAGTCTTTCAGTTTTAGAACTATCTATAGGAAATATTCCAAATAGTATTATTCAGTCAGGTCCGTAAATTACAAGAAATAAAAATATAATTTCGTGGATTTTCAACTTGTTGGTATCTACTCAGAGATATAGCAGTTATTTACTAACTTTCATAAATATCTTATGTCTATATAATAAGCTGCCACAGGAAGGACAGGGATACCTACAGGAAAATAATACAAAAATCAACATAACCTCGATGTTTTTTTATTGAATGAATGAATTTTGCGGAACTATGAGAATTTTCAATTTTTATGTATTTTGAAATTAGTTTTTTTTAATTCATATTACCGGGAATACAAAAAGCAGAGAAGAGAGGAGCTGCCTGCGGAGCGATCACCTGGCTCTCCACACGAAGTGACACCTGCCGAGGAGCAATAATTAAGGGCTACAACTACAACCACACCCGGAAGGACTTCAACGCAGATCGAAACACAAAAAAGGCAATTTAATTAGGCTTAGCATAGGCTAGGATAAAATATTTTGTAGTACAGAGTTCATTGTATATAGATTTCAAGATCTACATTCCACATTTTGAATTTGAATCTGATTGATTTTAGCGCAGATCGAGATACAAAAATGGAAATTCAATAGGGCTTAGTATAGGCTAAGGTCGCGTGAGTAAAATATATGGTAATACAGACTTCATTGTATAAAGATTCCAAGATCTACATGGTACATTTTGAATTTGAAAATAGCATTCTCGAGTATGAAATATCGAAAATATATGAAATTTAAATATCCGAAGGACTTTACAGATTAAGACACAAAAATGGGAATTCAACTGAGCTTAGTATAGGTCGCTTAAGTAAAATATATTGTAATAGACTTCATTGTATATAGTTTTGTACAACATTTTGAATTTGGAAAGTGTATTCTCGAGTATGAAATATCTAAAACTAAATTTTGGAAATAGCATTTATGAGTATGAAATATCAAAAAGACTGGCAATCCGAAGGACTTAACAGATCGAGACACAAAAATAAATTTAAAAAAGGAATTCAACTGAGCTTAGTATGGGCTAAGGTCGCGTGAGTAAAATATATTGTAATACAGACTTCAATATATATAGATTCCAAGATCTACATTGAACATTTTGAATTTGGAAAGTTTGTTCTCGTGTATGAAATATCTAAGAGAGTGGCAATCCGAAGGACTCTAGCGCAGATCGAGATACACAAATGAGAATTCAATTGGACTTATCTTAGGCTTAGGTTGCGTGAGTAAAATATATGGTAATACAGACTTCATTGTATATAGATTCCAAGATCTACATTGTACATTTTTAATTTTGGAAATAGCATTTATGAGTATGGAATATCAAAAAGACTGGCAGTCCGAAGGACTTTACAGATCGAGACACAAAAATAAATTCAAAAAAGGAATTCAACTGGGCTTAGCATAGGCTAAGGTTGCGTGAGTAAAATATATTGTAATACAGACTTCATTGTATATAGATTCCAAGATCTACAATGTACATTTTAAATTTTGGAAATAGCATTCACGAGTATGAAATATCGAAAATATATGAAATATAAATATCCGAAGTACTTTACAGATCAAGACACAAAATGGGAATTCAACTGAGCTTAGAATAGGCTAAGGTCGCTTAAGTAAAATATATTGTAATACAGACTTCATTGTATATAGTTTTGTACAACATTTTGAATTTGGAATGTGTATTCTTGAGTATGAAATATCAAAAAGACTGGTAATCCAAAGGACTTTACAGATCGAGACACAAAAATGGGAAGTATAGCTAAGGTTGCGTGAGTAAAATATATGGTAATACAGACTTCATTGTATATAGATTCTAAGATCTACATTGTACATTTTAAATTTTGGAAATAGCATTTATGAGTATGGAATATCAAAAAGACTGACAATCCAAAGGACTTCACAGATCGAGACACAAAAATAAATTCAAAAAAGGACTTCAACTGAGCTTAGTATGGGCTAAAGTCGCGTGAGTAAAATATATGGTAATACAGACTTCATTGTATATAGATTCCAAGATCTACATTGAACATTTTGAATTTGGAAATAGCATTCTCGAGTATGAAATATCGAAAATATATGAAATGTAAATATCCGAATGACTTTACAGATCAAGACACAAAAATGAGAATTCAATTGGACTTAACATAGGCCAAGGTCGCGTGAGTAAAATATATAGTAGTACGGACTTCATGGCAGATGGATTTCTAGATCTGCATCGTATACAATTTTGAATTTGGAAAGCGTGTTCTCGGGTATGAAATATTTGAAAGTTAAGAATGCCAAAGAGTGGCACAAACAAAAACAAAATATTCGCGTTCAGCTTCATCATGTCTATTCCGGGTTGGGAGGACTCTGCTTCGGCCTGGCATATCGGTTGGTCCACGAACGTGCCTTTTGCTCATACTGGCTCCGTCGCCGCTTGTACACTGCCGCAATCATGGGGTCCATCGGGTCGTCCGGGTTGGGATCGGCTAACAAGGACATGATCGATAGCAGAACCTTGGCCACGGTCAGTGCAGGCGACCACTCCCCTCTCAGTATGTCCAGACACACGTAACCCGATGCATCGATGTTGCAATGGTAGATTTTGGTGAGGAAGTAAACCGACGGCGGCGTGAAGGGATAGTCCTGGTTGAAGGTCAAGGACAACTGGAATGTGCCGCCCTCGTAGGGGGTTTCTGGCGGTCCCAGAATAGCTGCTTTCCAGGCGAAGAGATTGTCGTTCACAAGTTCGACTTGGCAGCCATAGGGCGGATCGCGCATGAAGTCCTGCAGCTCGCGGTTCAGCCGCCCCACGGTCACGCGATGATTGCTCGCTCTCCGTGGCTCCGGTCTGCCACGGATCAGAGGGTTCCCGAGCGATAATGGCACCAAAGCAGAGGTCTCGGAGGCCGGACCAACATGCTCTTGGGGGTTTCCACGAGTCGCTCTTAAAACGGATCTGCGAAGGATGTGCATCTCTACCAGCCGAACTCTTGCGCGAATAGATGGGACAGGCGCCACTTGGTTTCCGTTTCCGAATGATGCGAACGGGCGAGTCCGCGGGCGAACGCTCTGCCGAGTGATCGCACGTGAGTTATTGGCTATCGAGGATCCGGCAGCAATACTCGCGGCCTGAGCTGCAGCCTCTCGCAGCTGCCTAAGCCGAATCCGCTCACTGCGGCGAGGAGCCATGTTCTCGGACTGAGGAGCAGGCTCTCGTAAGTAAAAACCAGGTCAAAATCGCAGAATTCTTACCTTGATTCGGCGTACAAAACAGGCGCTTTTCTTTGTATGAACTATTCGAGTCTATTTACAGATATACTTGTTTTACTGTTGAGAGTAGCGAGCTCCTTTTCCGAGTGACTATGGAAACTGATTGTCCGAATGTTAAAACTAAGGTACAGTCAAAGCAAAGCCACCACCTACTTAGATTTCGAGAAAACTTATTTTCCACTGGGCAGCGTTGCCACCTCGTTCGTTTAGGAGTTGGCCCTGTTTTTGGTTCCAGGGCTGGGCTGTCACATTAGGCCTTTAGCTACTTTTAGCTTGAAAACAAACCAAATCTGTCGCGGTATTTTAAGCTAAATATGTAAGTTGCGAAATATAATTAAAATTTAATTCAGTATGAGTCCTGACTCCGGACTCTGACTACTCCTAGTGCCATCTCCAGGCCTGTTCCTGGACCAAGTTGCTCGGCCAGTCAAAGCCACCTTGTCGGGATTCGGTGAGAGTATGCCGTCGTTGCCTAGGTCCTGCAGTTACTCCTCTTTCTTTGGACTTCGGCTGTCCCTCCGCTTCTGTCTTCTGCCGGCTGGCATTCCGTTTCAATTTGTTGCAGTTACTTTAAACAATTACCGAGGCACACGAACTGCTGCAACGGAGCTCTGAGGACTACGGAGGCTAGGACAATGGGAGCTGGCGGCGGTGACCCAAACAGGTCGAGTTTGAGGATGGCTCTTTGAGGATGCCCCACAATAATTTAATGGTGGACAAGGACGAGAGCTGCTCCTCTATCCTGTGTGTGTGTTAATCTGTATAATTTATGCGACAATTGATGCAAAAATGAAATTTGTCCCCCGTCCGAAAATGGGAAAATGGTGATGAAGAGAAGCGCCTGTGGCCGGCTGTCGGGACTCGGGACTCGGTACTCGGGTCTTGGGCTTGATGACTTGATGAGACAGGCTCCTACCACATATCCCAGATATCCTATAACCAATCCCGCAGCCCTCTTGCCGCTCCCCTCCCCGCTGCAGACTGCCGACTGCTTTCTACGTAAACGTGGCATACAAATTGCACTCATTTTAGTTTCTCACGTTTGTTGCATGTTGTACATGACTGCAACGCGCACGCACACAAATTGATGCACATACGAGCGAGCGCACGAGGAGGTAGGCCTCGACCTCTGCTTAGTCTCGGCTCCAATCCTCCGTCCTGGTATCCGCCGGCTCCCCATTATCCTGCCCGCAGCCTCGTCTGCTACTGCTGCTGCTGCTGCTGCTGCTGCTACTGCTACTGCTCTGTTTTCCTGTCGCTCCATCGGCATGCGACAAACGGAAATGTTGCTTTTATGCTTTAAATATGGCAACTTTGTGGTGTCGACAGACACACTCGTGGTGGTGGGGTGGCCTCCACCCCGTTTGGCAGTCGTGTCGATTGCACGTCTTGCCTGGCCCTCATCCAGCTCCCAATCCTGCCTATCCTACGTCCTCGGCCTGACCCCTTTGTATAACTATCTCCCGGGGTGTGATGGTGATGGTGTGATGTGTGGTGCGGTGTGCGGTGTGTGTGAGCGAGTGTTTGAGCGATCGACCATGAAGCCTTCATTATTGCATTTCATGATTTTGCGGTTCTTTATGTTCCGTTCCCGTTCCTTCGCACTGGCACACATAGGCGGCTAGGCGGCTAGGCGGCCAGGCGACTAGGGCAGGACACTGGACGAGCAGCAGCGTCTGCCATGTGCCATGTGCCGTGTGCGCCATTCGCCATGTGTTTGGCCTGGCCGGGACTGGTGTCGACACTTTCACAACATCCAGCCTGCATGGCCACAGCCACAGCGACAAAGACATCACAGTCAGCTCCAGATATGGCTTTCCCTCGTCCTGCATTCATTTCCATCTCGAGACCCAGTTCCCTCCTCGCCTGCGTCTGTGTCTGTGACTGTGCCAGTGCCAGTGCCAGTCCCAGTGCCAGTGACTGTGCCTGTGTCCGTGTCCGTGCTCCATTCAAATTTTCAATATTTTCTGTGTGTGTGCCGGCGGTCGTTATCACGCATTTCCTGCCATTTGCATCGTCATCGTCATCTCCATTGCCATTGGCATTGGATTGGTAACGGGAATTGCAGCCGCAAGACGCGGGCTACGTGGCCAGGATGCGGGCGCCGGCAACCAGTAACCAGCCACCGACTTGACCAATTTGCCGCCTCTGCGGTTCCGGCTTGCTCGCATTAGGCCGCACATTGCGCGCATTCCACGGATGGAAGCCCGATCGTGGGGTCGCGAGTCGAGGGGACTACTGCCATGGAGTACATGGTTGGATTACAACTGGGGGTGTTGGTTCCCCAAGGCGTCCAAAGGAAGTTCTAGGAATCAAATTCGACGACTACCTTGCCATTTACTCCAAATTTGTATATAATCAGTAGGAGTTGCCTTTCTAAGTATATTTTATAACGCTTTTTAAATCAAAATTTGAGCTTTTAGACCGAGGCGGGAGTAGATCGAATTGTGTGACCGTCTACTCCAAGAATACCACAATCTCAATGCCGATATCGATAACTTGGACAATTTGGGGACACTCACATGTTCACCCTTACTATCGTCATCGATCGAGGATCGAGCGCTTTCCAAGGCAGGATTTCGTAGTTCTAACTTTTCATTGCTCCGGACTTAAAATCTAAGGCTTTTCAAAGCCAATGGTAAATGAGTAAGACCTTAAAGAAGATAAAATATTTTAAAAACCAAGAGATTTATGAATTCTTCTCCACATGAAGCAACACCCACCACTGTGAATATTTTTCAAAAAGAAATAAAGCAAGATAGGCAAGTAACTTTAACAAAACTAATACGAAAATACTAATACTAAACTAATAAAAAAATAATACAAGACTTTGGGCGAAACTGCGATGACAGTAAAGGCATAGACAACAATTTGCTCTAAATTTTCCTTTATTTTCTATACAGGGAGAAAAGCATTCACCCAAATGGATTGGAATTTTTTCATCCTAATAATTAACATCAAGCTTATAAGTAATTTATGTTTATTGTTACATACAATATAATATTGATAATAATATCATGTCTATTATCTGGTCGAAAAAGGCGTCGATGAACAGGGCTTCCATGAAATCAATTAATTTATTAAAGCTATTACCTTTTCTATAATATATAAGGCTAAAAACTTTATTACATTTATTTACCACTTATTTTCCACATTTCCTACAATTTATAATAGGGCTGTGACTCTGTTTTTAAATCTTTATTAACCAGAGTTGTCATTACAGACTTGAAAGCAAGCAAAGCTATTGCCTATTCTATAATATATAAGACTGAAAGCTAAAGCTTATTACTTACCACTTACTTTTCACATTTCCTATAAATTATAATAGGGCTGTGACTCTGTTTTTAAATCTTTATTAACTAGAGTTGTCATTACAGATTTAAAAGCAAGCAAATCTATTGCCTATTCTCTAATATATAAGGCTGAAAGCTTTATTACATTTATTTACCACTTACTTTCCACATTTCCTATAATTTATAATTAAACTGTGACTGTTTTTAAAACTTTATTAACTAGAGTTGTCATTACAGACTTGAAAGCAAGCAATGCGAAGCAAGCTTAACCCAAGTGCGGTGTGACCGTAGCACCCGGAAACCTGAAAAAAGCCACACATAGAGTAGCCTCTTCAATGATCTAATGAATACTCGAATCAATGAGATCATAGCCGTATAAGGAAAGTTTCAATGAAGGCAATATAAATATAAATTCATGAGGTAATTAGACTTCCTTTTAAAATTAATTCTGCTGAAAATATTCTCGCTCATAGCTTTTGTCCACATAGCATTCGCCTTAGCCTCTCGGAATGCAGCCTGCTTGCGAGGTTAATAATTAAAGGCAAGTACATTGCCTCTAGTTTTCAATTAATTTATTTGACATGCCTGTGAGCTGCACATTCCGTGCTAATCCCAACATGCCTTTGGCCCCTCGTCCCGTATGTAAATGCCTGAATGGCAAGCTATTAGCCTGGCCAAGTATCTGGAGTTTCATGCAGCCGCCAGCACTTAGCTTTTTCCACAGTCATGCTGGTCCCTGGTCCAGAGCCTTTCAGCTCCAGCTGCCCCTGGCCGGGCCACCGCCACCGCCACCGCCAATGATCAGTGACAACTGGCCTCCTATCTGCTGGCTGGCCCCGGCCGTAATCCGAGTGGCCGCATCCGCATCCGCATCCGCATCTGGCATCTGGCGGGGAGCAACATCGCTTTCAGCTGTTAATGCCCACTGATTGCTAATAAATTGAAAAGCATTTCAGCATGGCCGAAGGACCAAGGGACCAAAGGACCAGGATTTACAGCCGCTGTCCGATGCGGAATCGCAGTCGCCATCGCCATCGCCATCGCCGGCGCAATCGGAATCGGAATCGGAGCCGTAATCAGAGGCCAGCCAGGGTCCTTTGAATGAATATGCAAAAACCAGGTAAGCAGTGAATAAAATCAAAGTAAAAACTCATTTATCAACACGCATGCCGGGCAGGACACACAGTCTATCCATCTCCATCGATAAAGCTGGACAAGCGTGGGGCTCCCGCTGCCCCTGCCCTGCCGCTGGCCCAAGGGAAAAGGTCACAAAAGCAGGTTAAGCCGCTTTTTAAATAATACGCACAACACGTTAATACACACAGGGACCAATCCTTTGGCGCCCTGAAGGGGCAAGGGGAAGGAGAGATCGGACGGAGAAGCGCCGGGCCGCGTGCGAACTGCTCCGCTGGCGACCAACGACTGCTGCCTGGCAGAACCTGCCGGCGCCGAGCACACACGAGCGCCTCACCCGAAGGCCGCTCGGCCGGCTTCGGCCCAGCCTCGGCACCGAGCTCGTGCCCCGCCGAGCTCCACGATTGGCGCCGCCTTCGGACTCGGCCGCGTCCTCGGCCTCGGCACGGCCGCTGCGGCCGCTCAGCGGATCCTGTCCGTAATCCGTTCGCTGGATTTTTTGAATTAGTTGCGTGTGGTAGCTTGTTGACATCAGTACCGGGTACCGGATGCGAATTGCGAATGCGGATGCGGACACGTGCGTGGCTCGCCAGTCTCGACAAGTCCCGACTTGTCTGTTAGTTCTAGTCCAGCGCGGAGATCCTTCTGTTGTTCCTTGTTTTCCTTTTTTTTTTTCTCGTCGGCGCGTGTGTGTGCTCTAGTGCGAGGTGAGTGGTTTTTTTTCCTCTGGATTTTTGTGAGTCCCGCAACAGTTGCGCCGATCCGAACTAAGTCCCACACACAAGGACCGCGGAACGCAGCAGGAGGAGGCTCTGCCCCGGCCAGGCTGGGCTGACCTGCGGTCGTCGATTGCCGATGGCCGATGGCCGATGGCCGCTGGCCACTAGTCCTGGCTGGTCGCCGGCCGGCCGTTCAGCTAGTTTTGCGGTCGCTTTGACGCGGTCGCGGGCAATTTGAAAGCCAACACCAAACGGCGCCTATTACGATTACGATAAGTGCAGTGCAGCGGGAGCAGGAGCGGGAGCGGGAGTGGGAGCGGGAGTGGAGGCGCTAGTGGAATGCTCATCAGCGGCAACGAAAACATTTCGCATTCGCTGGGCGCCCGTTGTCTGTATTTCATTTATCGCCTCCTCACCGCGCCAATTGCCTTCCTTTTGTCCTTGTTTTAGTTTTTGCCAGTTGCCAGTTGCCAGTGCCAGTTACCAGCCAGCCCTTAAAGGGGTCCTGTGCAATTAAAGACTCGGAAGGAGCAGCACCAGCAGGAGCAGGAGCAGCAGCAGGAGCAGGAGCAGGGAGGCGAGTTATTAAATACTAAATGCCAGCAGCTGCCGAGGGAAGGGCAGCTCCGCTCCTCGCCTGTTGCCGGCGCCGTCGTCGCCCGTCAGCACTCCGTTGAAGGCAGCCATCAGCAGCAGTTCCCACGGGTGTCCTGGGCCATCCGTCCACTTTGAGTGCGAACAGGTGAGTGACAATGCACGGCGAGATCTCTGGTGGATTGGTGGATTGCTGGGTTCCGGGGGCGTGATCGAGTCACCTGTCACCTGGCTTTCTACCCGCAAGTAAATCCAATCGGCAGGGAATCAATTAAGTTCAAGGATTAAAGCGATGTTCCAGGACTTTTTCACTTATCCTGGAAGCCTAGCTATCCCTAAAATAATTAAGAACACGTTTTAACTCGTTTCAACACGTTTTATGAGCAAGGTTTATGAGGTTTTCTACTCGCAAGTAAAACCAATCGGCAGGGAATCAATTAAGTCCAAGGATTAAAACGAAGTTCCCAGACATTTTTACTTTTCCTGGAGCCTAGCTGTCTCTAAAACAATTAAGAACACGTTTTAACACGTTTTATGAGCAAAAACAAGTGTTGCCAAGTGCGCTGATGATTAGTGTGACCTTAGGAACAACTTCTCAATCAATTACATGTATTTTATAATTTTTAAATATATTAAGTAACCTAAAAAGACTCTGAAAGTCTAATTTATAGTTTATTAATTCATAAAAGTTAATCCTTTAAAGCTTAACTCATAAAAATATGAAGAAATATGAATTCCCTGGTGGAATTCCCCTTGGGGAACTTTACTCCGATATTTCTCTCCTTCACAAGCACCCGGGCGGTGCATTCAGAATACTGTCCCCCGACTTCGGATCGGACTTCTCGCTCTCCAGATCCTCGCCCAGCAGGAGGACCGACTCGACGTGGGGATTCTCCGGCTTACTGCCGCTGCCGAGTGACTCCTCCTCGTCCTCCTCGCTGAACATCAGCTGGTAGGTGTTGTGCGACAGATTGTCCTGGCCGAGATCGTCGACCGTGTCCGACCCCGACTCCAGCTCCTCCTCCGAGTCCAGGTCGCTCTCGCAGTCGCAGCACACAATCTCGTGGGCCAGCAGGGCCAGGGCCTCCTCGCAGAAGAGCTCCACGTCGTCCAGGTCGAGGTCGGAGTCCGAGTCGCCGTCCAGAGGGCTGTACATGTACCTGGCGCCCGCGAGGCCCAAGGCCAGTCCGTCCTTTGCATTAGCCTCCGGATCGGAGGTGCTGTCCACTGCGGAGGGAGAGACTGTATCCCCGAATGGGAATGGGAATGGGAGTCACTCTACCTTCGCCGTCGCCATCGCCCTCGCTGTCCGCCTCCCCGGAGTTGCTGCTGCTGCTGCTGGTGAACGACATGGGCGTCGTGACCCGCTCCTCGCCGCGACTGGCCACCACGCGGGCCTCCGGCACCCTGGCGGTGCCATCCCTCTTGGAGCTGCCAGCCCCGTCGCCGGCCATCTTCGATTGCGCCTGCGGCGCCTGCTCCTGGCTGCCGATTTCCATAGCCTCGTCTTAGTCCTTGTCTCTCGCTTCTCAGTGCTCCTGCTCAGCCTGGCGCCCGTTGGGATTTCGAATTTGCTTCGATGCGTCTGAAGTGCTTCGCAAGGCAACTGCGACTGGGCTAGGGATTGGAACAGGGACTAGGACTGGGACTGGGACAAGGACTGGCTCTGGCTCTGGGTATAGTGGCAGGAAGCCCTGCGCTGCCGGCACGTAATGTCCTGGGCGCTTCCTTCCACGACGGTGAATTAAATTTTATGCCAACTGCATAGCCCTTAAAGGCAGTCGGTGATGGACTCCACATCCACACACATACGAGACGAGGGGGACGAGGACGAGTCCTGGCCCGGCCACCGCAGCAAAGTTGCATTTGAAATTTTATTTCCTTGGCCGGGGCCAGAAATGCAACAAATAAAAGCGAGCCACGAGCCGCCGTTGCCACTCCGGGAATGGGTCCAGCAGCCGTCGTTATCATTGTATCACTCTCATCTGGGCCAGGCGACACGTCCTGCTCCTGCTACCCTCCAGTGGCACATCCGCTGCAGGGTCATGCTTAAAGGACTCGCCTGGTTCGTACCTCGGAGGAAAGCCAGGGGCTCCATCTTGTTGTTCTTCCCTCAGCTTATTTAAAACTAGTTAACAGCGGAGTTTCCTGGAAAGGCTCCGCTCACCGTGAGTCGTCCAGAACTGGTGGCCTTGCCTCGTCCTTGCTGCCACGCGACTAATATGCCTCGCTCGCCGGCCAACTTTCACCCATTTCCCATTTGCATCTAGCCATTTGCACTTGGCTTTCTCCAGCTCCCAGTTGCCAGTTGCCAGCTTCCAGTTCCCGTTCCAGGACCCAGGCCCAGACCAGGACCAGGACCACTTTGGCGAACCACAATTTCATTTCGCTTTGCCATGCCGTTTAGCCTGTGTTGGTTTCGGTGCAGTGGCCATCTTCCTTTCCCCTTTTATTTTTTCCGCCAGCTCAGCAGTTCAGCAATTCGACTGCTCCGCCTTCGTCCTGCCCGGGCCGCTGTTGTGTCCTGTCCAGAGCCTTCCGGTCGTCAGAGCCACAGTCGCTTTGCGGTGCCCCTCCCTGCCACTCCCTGGCGGCATTGTGTCGCCTCCAGAGCTCCAGAGCTCCAGACCTCCAGAGCTCCAGACCTCCAGACCTCCAGAGCGGCCGGAACGCTAACGAACATAATAACCCTTTTCCCTCTAATTACACACCAAATTTACTACAAACGAGTAATAAAAATCATCCGAGCAAAATCTCTGCGCCGCGCTTAAATGCAAATGCTTTTTTCTCACGCACAGCACAAAACATTAACAACAATGACAATAAATGGAGGACATTAGTGCTAAGCGATCCGCATCTCGTCCTGGAGCCAGGACCCAGGCGGCAGCTCGACGTTGACGACGATTGGCGACCGTGACAGGCATCCGCTCCGTCCTCGCTCGGTCCTTGGTCCTCGACAGTCAATGAAATAAAATTAAACAATTATGGAAAAAAACGGCTCAGCGCAGGATGCGATGTTCGAGGGGGAGGACACTTTCAGGTGGAGTGCTGGTGCCTAGGAGGGGGAACAAGGACCCAGCATGTCATAATCTGGATATGTTTGCTGTTGTGTTTTTGCCCCGTCGAAAGTGTGTATTCCGAGCACGCCTGTCCTGCTTAGTGGGTACATGTATAATTATTTGATGCAGTGCCTCCCCCATCTCCCTCTCCATCTCCATCCCCATCCACATCCTCTCCAGCTGGCAACTTCCACTTAAACCTCGCTCATTCACTCACCCGACAGTGGGGCAAATTTTACGCGACGTAATCGTAATATGATTATCGTGCCACACAATCCCTGTCCTTGGTCCTTCCTCCCTCTGTCTCTGTGTGCCTCTGTGTGTGCCTGTGTGTGTGTGTGTGTGGGGATGTGTTAAATAACTTCCTTCCTGTGGCGACAACGGCAGCCAGCCGGGGCAGCCGTACTCCTGTATCCGCTTCCGTCGAATGATGCCGCAGAAATGCTCTAAATCTCATATCATCATTTACGCAGTAATTTTTAGAAGCCAACTGGTTGATGAGGCCAGGACAGGCCAGGCCAGGCCAGGGCGCCCACATCCTCCTCCCAGGGCCGCAGCCACAGGACACGGACACTTTGGCCCCAGTCAAAGGCAACTTCATCACCCATCGCCCATCGCCATCTCCCATCACCCATTTCCCATTGCCATTGCCATTCTCATTCCCATAATAAACAAAGCTTCAGCTCGCAACTCATGCGAGTCAACTTCCAGCGACGACGACTGCGACTGGGAGTGGGAATGGGAGTGGGATGGGAGCGGGATGGGAGCGGGATGGGAGCAGGAGCTGGCTGTGTGTCGGGGGCACGTCCATCCATCCGGATGTGGGCGAGCCGAGCCGGGCCGGGCCGGGCTGGGTCTCAGTCTGGGGCTTTTTCTGCTCGCCGAGTGTCCTTATTTTAATCTCGACACAAGTTAACAGCATTGTTGGCAGCCGCGTGCCATCCGTGAGCTTTGGCCTGGTCCCGTCTCCTGCGTGCTCCTGTCTCCTCGCCGGGCCTCCACTTCACCCTCACCCTCATCCTCACCCCCGGCATAATGCGCCCAGAGCTCGGCATTCATCCCAACCGCAGCTCCTTTCCCGGCTCCTTGCCTCCGCCGCCAGTGGCTTGGCCTTAGTTTCAGTTTCAGTTTCAGCTGCCGGAATCCCCTCCTCGTCCTCGTCCTCCTCCTCGTCCTGGTCCTCGTCCTCGTCCTTGTCATTAGCAGTTAGCATTCAGACGGCATCGTCATCGTCGTCGTCTCCTTCGACGTCGTTGGCTGTCGCCTGCCGTTCATAATGTTATGATGGCTAAAAGCTAATTGCGTTTGTCTGTGTTAGTTGGTGACATTTGCCCTCCACTCGGAGCAGGTCCTGCCCCGCTCCTGCTCCTCCACTCCTGCTCGGCGTCGACGTGGCGGCATTAAGTGTCACTGGAGTGCGTGATCCTTGTAAGTCGTCTAGTTACACATGTTTTTATAACCTGTTTGGCCGGAGTACCCTGTTGTCCTGGCCGCCACTCGCCGGGTGGATTAGTTGGCAGCCGAGCAGCAAACTGATTAAAATGGGGCTCCCAGCTGGCTCCTCCGGAAGGATTCGCAGCAAGCCCTCTATTTACTTGTTGAATATTTGCAAAAATTACTCGAAAAAGAGCCATAAAAAGCAGCATTAAATGGCCTTGAATTATGAATCGCGGGTTTTATGAATATGCAAAAGTAATTACCGCTCCTGTCGCTAAAACAAATGTATCACAATATTTTAGTTTAGTTTTTCCACTAACAGCATACGCTGGCTTCTCATAATAAACAGATTAATTAATGCAAACACAATTACGAGCATATCTATGGCACTGCAATTAAAGCCTTTGCCCTCGTAAATTGCCGGCATAATTGCTGGATATTTAACTGTCGATGTGACGCCTGGAAATGTCCTCGTCATCCCGGGTCCTTGGTGTCCCGATCAACTTATTGTGTTGTCATCTTGCCGGGGCCAACTTTAGCTGCTTAATCAGCCGGAGTCCGAGTCGGACCGGTTAAGGCCCCCCTGACCTCACCTGTCAAGCTGCCTGCTCCTCGCAGGACCAGGACCAGGACCAGGAGCAGGAGCGGCCCCGCTTATCACTGACAAATCACCGAGTGACTCCACTGAGCTGACAACAAGAAGTGTCATCATTAACGAGCTCCGGCCCCGGCAAACATTTATCAATGGCAAACAGAGACGAGTCCCAGTCGGAGCGGACGGCGAACAAACAAATGATGAGGCCAGGCCAGGCCGAAAAGGAAGGCGTCAGGAACTTGGCAAATTAAATCGGTGCCTGGAATACCCCATCCCATCCCCATCCCGTCCCCATCCCGGACAGGATGCGGTGTGGATAACCGCAGTTGGGACGGCTGTGAATCCTCTGGGGGCGGCCCCAAACAGATTTGTTTCCCATCAAGCCACGAAATCAAGCAAATCGTATTAAATAACAGTTAATTACAAATACACACGACCCGGCCAAGGACCCAGGCGCCAGGACCAGGACCAGGACCACGACCAGAACCAGGACCCAGACAGGGACTACCCGAACTCGCAGCAACCCCATCGCGCCAGCCCCATCCCTCGGAGTGTTTTTCCGACGGCAAGTTTGGGGTCAAAGCCAAATGGCTGATGCTGAATTAATTAATGATTCACTTGAATGATTGATTATTTGACTAAATGATTGAATTATGCGATCCGCCCAGCCCTCGCCGCCCCGCCGCCCGTCCAAAGCAAAGTAGTGGCAAAAATCTGCTGCAACCTTTGACCCTTGGCCAATAACTCAAGCGGCAAGCCAATAAACACGCCCACACATCATGTCCCGGATTCTGGACACGCCCCTGGCAATGCCCCCAGAATATGCCTAGGACTCTGCCCTCCTTTTCCCTTTTTTCGTGGCCATAAAGACAAATTGCTCCAAGTCGGCCAGCTCGAGGCGGCTCGGGGCAGCTCCGCAATTAGCCAGCCTCGGGAGTTGCCCATGTCCCACTGGGGAAATGGAAATTATTTGGTTCGACTTTACATTCAAGAATAGGTTATATACTGTGTAAGCATCAGCCTATCTAAAGCAACACAAGGACAGTATGCACATACGCACAAAATGTGAACGATGCACCAGTGCGGTCATTTTATAAGTTTGCGGCTACTGGCTAGGCTTTCCTAAGTTATGTGACTACTTTTTAGTCATAGCTATTTTAATGGAACATTACATCAAACTATCTAAAGCAACACAAGGACAGTATGCACAGAATGTGAACGATGCACCAGTGCGGTCATTTTATAGGTTTGCGGCTACTGCTAGTCTTTTCTAAGTTGAATGACTACATTTTAGCCTTAGCTATTTCTATGGAATATTACATCAAACTGTCTAAAGCAACACACGCACAGTATGCACATACGCACAGAATGTAAACGATGCACCAGTGCGGTCATTCTATAAGTTTGCGGCTACTGCTAGGCTTTCCTAAGTTAAGTGACTACTTTTTAGTCATAGTTATTTTAATGGAACATTACATAAAACTATCTAAAGCAACAGACGCACAGTATGCACAGTATGTAAATGAATGTAATGATGCACCAGTGCGGTCATTTCATAAGTTTGCGGCTACTGATAGCCTTTTCTAAGTTAGCACCAAATGTAGTTATGGCTACATTTTAGTCATAGCTATTTTAATGGAATATTACATCAAACTTTCTAAAGCAACACAAGGATAGTATGCACAGAATGTGAACGATGCACCAGTGCGGTCATTTTATAAGTTTGCGGCTACTGATAGCCTTTTCTAAGTTAAATGAATAATTTTTAGTGATAACTACTTCTATGGAATATTATAAATGTTGGCTATTTTGCTATTATCTCATATCTAGCCACTTTGTTTAATTTCTTACTCACACACACGGCCTTCCATCTTTTCTATAGTGTATTCCTGATCTAAGACAAGGTGGAACCTTAGGAGGGTTATTGTTATAGGGTTTCCTTCCGCCCAAAGTTATTTATTTTTTAACTCCATTTTAAAAGATATCCCATCATTATTTAGTATAACAATCTTAGTATTAGCCTTATAAGGAAGACTTATCATTGGGATACTGATTTTATTTACTCTAGAATAATAATCATTCGCAATCATATTTCTGGCCAATGACCAGGACAGTAGATGCCCTAATAGTTCCCTGGGCGTGGGAACCGATGAAAGCCATCATATCAATTGGTGTGCCACCGCCAGAAGGGCAGCCAAGCAACCGAACCCTCTTCAGACAGATTTCGGCTGCCATGGAGGCCTCGGGGTGGAGGAGGCTGTGGGAGGTGGAGGTCACGCACTTGGCTTTCGGGGAATGCGGCCATGGCCCGGGCCAAGTTAAGATGCTTAGACAAAGGCCCTCGCCTTGTTGCACGCAACTGGAGCAGGGGCCAGGATGCCAAAGGAGCAAGTGGAGTGGGGAGTGGTCCTGCAGAGGGCTCTGGCAGTGTCGTTGACAGCCACAAATTTTGGCCAAGCCAAAGCCCAGCCACTCCACCGCCCAGACGCGTCTGAGGCATACCGGCCCCCAGGGCCGACGACGTCTTGGCTGCATCTGGTCCTGGTCGGCCGAGGACATCTTGTGCCTATTTATGTGTGCACTTCTGGATGCAATTGCGGTTTCGGTTGCGGTCCAGTCCAGTCCAGGTGGGCAGCCGCCTTATCCATCTGGCCATCGTCATTGCTCGCTCATTGTCCCGGCCGGGGCGTCCTGGTTAACAAACATTTCATAATTTGATTAGTGACATTCTGCACAGGCATTTGGGCGAAAAGATAAGGAATGCACACACCAGCACACACCAGCACACACGGCGGGCACAGGTCCTGGTGCCCGCTGGTCGCTGGCCGCTGCTTGGCAAATGGCCAAAGTTGCTATTAAATTAAAGGATGCGTCGGACCCGTGTGGAGTCCAGGCACAGGAAGAGAGCCAGGAACAGAGCCGGCAGCTGCAGCAGTCGATCATTAATGAAGTGTCCTTTGGCCAGGAAGGCTGCGCCTTAAAGAGCCGCAACCGCAGAGCCAAGCGTGAGCTCCCAGCTGCCAGTGCGTGTGTGTGGTCCCCAGGCACCTATGCAGTGCCATCTAATGGGGGTCCCAGATGCCGGCAATTGAACGCGTCCCCAGATAGCTCCTGTGCGCATTTACTGGCTTCTTTTATCACATATCCAGTTAAGATGTTTGCTTTATTTGCCGCGCCCGCTGCTTATTTATTTGCTATTTATTTCCTCCTCCATCTGGAGCTGCCACGAGGAGCCAGTGGCCAGTGCCCAGTGAGTTATGGCCCTGACTGTAGTTAACATTCGAAGATTAAAGAATTAGCAGACGCACTTGGGTCGGAGGCAACTTGAATAAACTTTGCCCGTTGGCGACTGCAGGCCAAGTGCAAGCATCCCAGGACACCGGGCAGGACCTGCAGATTGGCTGGGATATCCCCATCTTGTGTGTCATTCAGCTTTAATTGATGGGACTTCGGCTGCAGGATACGGGATCAGGCCGAGTTCTCGCAAACCAATAATTACACTGGCCCTAAATTGAAATTTTACGGAAACCACTGAAGTCCTGGCCAGCCTCAAATTAAACAAAAAAGGGGGGAAAGGCAACAAGCATAATTAAAATTGTGGCTTCTGAATATTACAATCTATGACACACGATAAGCCAAGTCCCAGTCCAAGTGCAAGTCCAAGTCCAAGTTGTTTGTCCTCCTTGGATTTCCTGGGCACCAAAGGGCTTGTTTATTGGGTTACGCCCGGCATTAGGCGCCAGGATATTGTTATAGTTTGCCCTTAAATATTTTGTTACAGGTTGCAGCTCCCAGGATGAGATGGGGACGAAGGCTGGCCATGGGCGAGAGGAAGCCAGTTGAGTTTGGACAGCAAGTTCCTCGACCTAAGGAGAGTGTAAATTGAAGTTTTATTTATTTATATTCGATATTTTGATTTTGATTTTCATATTTGGTTTATTTATTTGCCCATGTGCCTGTGCTCGTTCATTGGCCAGCCTTGATTGCGTTCACTTTGATTTTGATTTCAATTGCCGTTTTCGCTTTTGACTTTGGCTTTGATTTTTGATTTTGATTTTACATAGCCTGCATCCTGTCCTCTAATTTAGCTTCTAGCTCTCCTTTTTTTGTTATTTTTTCAAAATATTCCCCGAAGAATCGGAGTCGGGAACGTCCATTAAAATCAGTCAGGGATTTAGTGTGTTGCATCGTGAAATTGCCCAATTAAATATGGGTTCGGAGTGGAAGCCTTTGATTGTTTTAAGCAAGAACTGCGGGCCATTGGGGCCTCCTAATGCAGTTATAGTTAGTGTATTATTATATTTGAATTAGGGTTTGCTTCCCTAGTTTGCTCTCACTTTTATTCCCTGCCCCTAGGTCCTTTGGCAGCTTTAGGTCGCATTTTCCTAGTTTCTTTTTCAGAGCCTCTGTGCCAAAGTCCTTTGGCTGGTGAATCTATTTTTTCTCAATTTGTCCTTGTTCTGTTCGTTTCGTTTCCCTTCTTTTGTTGTCTCCTTTTTCGGACTGCCCTGCTGCCTCCTTCGATCTCTGAGTCAGGCCGAGAAACAAACATATCCTCTTAATTGGCTCTAATAAGAGCTTAAAGGATTGCACATAAGTCACAGCAGGCAGACGTGTCCGAGAGGGGGCTTCCCAAGGACCATTTTCTGAAGAACTCCCAGGCCAGTCTAAAAAATATTTACTCAAAATGATTTAAAACAATTGAAATTAGTTTTAAACAGGGTTGTTGAACCTGAATCGGTAAGTTCCGCCTCCAATGCCGCAGGTCCTATAAGGAGATTCAAGCCTTGAGCTCCTTCCGACGAAGTCCCTTCAAGTCCTCAATAGACAATCCAACGATTCTTATTATCTTATTCTCATTCAGTATCTGTTCTGTTTCCGAAAAACTTGTATTTTCAAAAGCCAAAAATTGCTAAAGCAGAACTGACCTCCAAACAGGGTCACACACTATGCTTGAAGCCCTGGATTTTGGTCCTCGCTTGGCTTGGTTAAGTGTTGGTAAACGTGTAGTTTTAGGATGTTCCAATTCCAAAACTGAAACTTTAAAGGCGAATTTACCAAGTTATTCTCCTTTCTGCGAGTGCAGTTACTCCGTCCGGCAAGCGCTGCCCGATGGTACAGGCTCGGCTGTCTGGCTGGGTCTCCTCAAGGCTCCCCGCCCGTGTAAATTCAATAAAATGCATAATAAAATTGATTGATTAGCTGCGAATGGCAGTGGATGTCGTCATCAATACGGTTGGCAGCGGGGGAGGGGAGGGGAGCTCCGGGAGAGGGGGACGGGCCTGCTGCTGGCCGCATATTCCACATGTTTATTTAAAGGCATTGATGCCCGGCTTGGTTCCCCTGCCAAGTGGAAGCTAAGCCACATCGCAGGCTGCCTCTCCGCCCCCAGCTCCTTCTCCTTCTCCGAGGTGAGCTCCTTCTGCCACATTTGCGATTCCTTTTGCCATTGTCCTGATTCCACACACATGTGCAGCCAATGCAGTCCCGGCCCGGCCTGGCAGGAGATGGCATTCGGCGTTGTTGCTGTTGCTTACACAATTGTCTGTGCATTATTTGAGTTTGTGCTGGCATTCGTTATTTTGCTTTTATCCTTTTAGATGAAGGCAACGTAAAGTAATGCCATTGCAGGGGGGACTGGGGACGGGAACAGATCCAGACAAAGCGCCAGATAGACAGCGAGTCGCGAGTTCCCATCCAACTGACAACGGCCTTCGTCTGCCACCTTACTGCACTTGTCGAAATAATATTAAGGCAAAACGGAGAAAAATACAAAATACAATACCAACAATTGCCCCAGCTATGTGATAGATACTTGTCCGATCTCAACTTAACCTGAAAAGGACGAAAACAAAGGGATCATGAAAGCTTCAAGTCCAGACGCCGACACCAAGTGTGACTAGCATTCGTTATAATCGTTGCTGCTACCTATCGATACATCTAATTATTAATATCATGTCTTCACTATGAGTACTGCACTTGTCGATATAATTATAGGGCAAAACGGAGAAAAATGACAAAATACAATACCAACAAATGCCCCAGCAGTGTGATATATACGTGTCCGATCTCAAGGAATTGGCAACTTAGCCTGAAAAGTACGAAAACAAATAGGGATCATAAAAGCTTCAAGTGCAGACGTCGCTGCTACCTATCGATAAGCCTAATTATTAATATCATGTCTTCAATATTAGTTCTCTTTGCATTCTCATTGGAACCAAATCTGCAATATCGCCGGCAAGGATGCCTTGATTTTCCACCATTTGAGGACCAGGAATGGCCTGTGGGTCCCTTGAGTTTAATTTAATACAAGGAACTTTATATTTTGGGCTTTCTATTGATGCACGAAAACTTTTAGCAATTAGTGGCGAGGGTAGCTAGGCAAACTCCATCCGGCATATGTTTTGCAGTGTATAAGCCCTTATTTTAAGGGATATTTGCCAAAATTTCAGGCCCTTAGCTCCGCCTCAACTTCTGTCCGGGCCACGTCAAACAAATGCATCTGTGAATTGCATTAGCTGGCAGGTCCGCAGGTCCGCCAGTTTCCCGGGCTCCCAGGCTCCCAGGATTCCAGGCTGGCAGTTTCCCAGTTTCCCAGGTCACCACGCCCAGGCCCACACCCACCTTTGACCGCCCAGCTTTGTTGGTTTCCAATTATAATGTCACGCATTTATGCCTGCGCTTATTTATTATTGTGCTGATGCTGAGCTGATGCTGCCCGGGCTCAACTCTTCATGTCCTGCTGCCGACTGCCGACTGCCGCCTGCCGGCTGCCCGTTGCCAGCTCCTTTTTGCCATCCTCAGTCTCCAATTAAAAGCCGATGCTGCTGCAAGGATTTCGCCATGGACGGGGGACGGCCGACAGGACTATGCGGGGTTAACTCCTCTAACATCAGGTGCTGTGCCGGAGTTTGGACTGCTTGCATATTTGATTTGTGCATTTAAACATTTCAAACAAGCTGTGTCAGCCCCCGCCCGGGCTGCACGGGCTGCAGCTCCTTCCAGGACCTGGCCCAGCCCCACGCCAGTCGCCGTGCATCATCTCCAAGTGGCAGTGGCAAGTGCAGGCGACATTGCCTCATTGGAAATTCTCTTTAGAGTAATTTCAGTTATTATATTGCTTTGGCTTTGTTCATCCTTGCAGTTGCTGCCGATGCTAAGGCCGACCCCGAGGCCGGGGAAGAGGCCGGAGCTGATGCTCCGGCAACTTAACTCCTACCTGGGCATTATTTATTATAAATGATTAACAAGCAGCACGGGCAGCCGGGTATTTGGAGAGAAAGCAGAGCCGCCGTGGAGTGAAGTGAGGGTCAATGGTCGTGCTTCGACCATCTGCATCTCCTGAGACTGAGACCTGAGGTTGGGGCTAAGACCGGCTTCTATCTTGGCTGTCACATCTGGCATTTGTCCTGCCACTTGGCCTGCCGCCTCCCGCTCCCGCTCCCGCCTCCCGGCCAGTTGAGACTTCTCCGGCTTCTAATCCGGGCATAAATGTTGGATGTGTCGAAGGCTTTGAGCGGACAAGGCCGGAAAGATTGAGCCGACTGCCGGCCACAGGACGACCAGGAGAGAAGTGAAATTAAATGCCACCTGCGGCCTGGCGTCCACAGTGAGGCCTCGGTCGAGGCAACCGAGCCATAGCCAGCAGGCATTTCACAGATTAAAAGCTAATATCGTAGATTTTAGAGGCACAATTTAACTGAGTCAAACTTGTAACGGAGATATGTGTATCTGGCTTTCCTTTACCTATTGTTAGACTAGATTTTCCGCTGAGACTTAAGAGATTCTCAGGCATAGGCTGGATGCACTCCAGGATCTCCTTCACGGTCTTATAAGTAATCCAGTCCATCAGCGTCAGACCCAAGGACCCCATGTGTCACATTCATATGCTCTTGGTACTCGAACTCTAGTCGCGATGACTAAGGTAATATTAGCATTGAGGAAACAGTAGAGCGTCGCTTTAGGCCAATGATACAATAGATATGTAAGTGAATTAGGAACGAACACCTCCTGAGTAAAGCTTATTACTAACATATAGTTTTGTGAAATTTTCCTTAGTGGCTGGCCACTCTAATCCGCTATCGATTGGACACAAATGCATCTCAGTGGTGCTATCGATCTCATGCTGATTGCTTCTCTTCGTATTGATTCTTCTATAATATGAATAAAAGTTTAAATTATAAATCTGTGGGCTTTTTGCAGTTGAAAGGAACTCACTAAATTATATGGGAAATCGTTCGAATCGATTAATTTTAATGCGTCTTTTTTACTCATTCCTGCCAAGTGCCTCTGCTCATACTTTATCTGTCTGCTTTTCTATTCCTTCTTTGCAGATATCGGCATGCCACGCCCCCATAAGGCAACAGGAGCTGGAAGAAGAAGCGTAAATAAATATGATTAAGCTTAAGAATATATAATAAAAGAAAGAAACGAGAGGAGAAGACGAGGGAAGTTCAAATGAAATAACGCAATATAAAAACATAAATAACTGAGAAAAGTGCCAGAAGAAGCGGGCGAAGTGGGCCCAGCGACGAGCCAGAAGAGCAAGGAAGCACGCAACAGGGACGAAGGACGAAGGACCCAGGACGCAGTCGAAGAGGTGAAACATA
Organism: Drosophila pectinifera; assembly: GCA_008042775.1. Taxonomy (NCBI): domain Eukaryota; kingdom Metazoa; phylum Arthropoda; class Insecta; order Diptera; family Drosophilidae; genus Drosophila; species Drosophila pectinifera. The sequence goes on along the minus strand of VNKC01003793.1, from coordinate 98,769 downwards.
CACTTGGCCTGCTGCAGAGGAGCCAAGCGCGGCCAGAGCCCCCTGGAAGAAGCCGGAGAGGAGCAGCAGAAGGACCCCGACAAGGATACGGAGACAGCAGGACCGGGAGCAGGAGCAGGACCAGGAGCTGGAGCAGCAGCCGGACAAGAGAGAATCGAGCTCAATTACGCCGCCAAACTGTCGTGTCAGCAACAACGTGAAATGTGCAATTCCTGGCTGCTGCTCATAATTGCGCTCTCCGTTGTCGTCTGCCTGTGGAACTCGCAACAAACCGAAACATCCAAATCATGCCCAGCCGAGTGCATCTGCTTGTCCCAGACTCAAGTAAGCTTAACAATCTACTTGTACTGCTAAGACGGGGGCTGGCAGCGGGAGCTCCTCCTCATTCCTGGGGAGGGGTGAGTCCTAGGCGCATCTTCACAGTGGTCACAGTCTGAAAAAGATGCAAAGTTATACAAATATCCTGTGGAAGTCCTGAAGCCAAATGCTATTCTCTAATATCAGTACAATTTTTATATTACAAAAGTTCTATCGATACAGCACTTTCTTACTTCCCACTACATTTTATGCGACTTTTCCATGAATCCTTGTTACGTTAATTAATTATGCTTTTTTAAATAGCCTGCAATTCCTTAAAGTTCTTCTAATTTAACTGAACTCCTTAATTTAAATTATGTTTTTATGAACAACCGAATTATTGTAAAGAATTTTTAACAAGAATTATTTTAAGAGTTTCCCTACATGGCTAAATCACTAAATATAAACGATATATTTTGACGTATAGGGAAATTTTTCAAAGAAAACCCCACAAGGAGCCGTACAGGGAATCCCCTAAAATATACATTAAAGCAAGTAGTATATATATACCTATGAATTTAAGGTGTTTAAAGTTTTAAAAGTACAGTCTTACAGTTGGTAGTTGCTTAGAACCAGAGGCAACGCTTTTCCTTTTTACACTTCACATCCCTAGAAATATCGGTAATCGATAATATCTTGTAATTTCGTGAAAAATGCGAATTAATTGCCGAGAGACGAGAAAGTAAATCAAGCTAAATTAAGCAAAATTTAAAGAACTTTGACATATTCTGCGGAAATGCAGAAAACCAAATTGCGAAGGCTTGCCACTTAATATTTGAAGCGAGCTTAAACATGGGTGGGACTTTGCTGGGCTTGACTTGTCTGGGATTACCATGGTTTTTGGTTGCACCCCTTTTCTAGTTGGGCCAAAGTTGCTCCACAGTGCGGCGGAGGTACTTGGAGGAGGTGCAGTGGTATGCAGAACCATCGTCATCATCAGCAGCTCCAGAAGTGGCAGCAGTCAAAGGCAGCCAAAGGAGACAGGAGCTGGGAGTTGGGAGCCAAGAGCCGGGAGCTGGAGAAAATGAAACAGAAGCTGGGAGAATCGGGAGCAGCAGATGAGGATCTCTGGGGATGTGGTGGTCAGGCACTGGCCACAGCTGCTCCGGCCTCGTCGGCACAGTGATGAGCACAAAAATTAAATCGAAAATGCAGGCAAATGGTTATTTTCCCTTTGTTTTCTGCCTCTGTCTGTCCGTCTGTCCGTCCGTCCGTCTGTCCCGTCTGAGCTCCCTTCGTCCTTTTGCGGCACACCCCCGCCTCTGGCCAGTCCCCGCCCCGCACATTTTTGTGTGTAGCCCGCAATTCAATTGTGTCCCGCGAGAGTTTTGGAGCACGCTTAATGCGCATCCTTATTACCAGTGGGAACTTGGCATCGTCATTTCCAGCAAATTGAGAACTTAAGTGATTTCATTATTCCAGATTATGGACAATGCAATGATTTACTCAGCTCTCGCTCCTCGTTCTACATTCTCCGCTCTCCATTCTCCATTCTCCTCTCTCCATTCTCCTTTTCCATTCTCCTTTCTCCATTCTCCACTTGGAGTGTCCTGCTCGCGCTGCATCCTCTTGCCACAGTTAACTGTATTTAAGACGCGAAATTAGTTCAGGCCCCGAAAAGGTAACAAAAGTGAAGTACACTTTTTGGGGTCAGCCCGGGCGCCCTCCATTCTTCTTATCCTTTTCCCCCATCCACCGCCGACACACAGTGCCAGTTAAAGTTCAGCGAACAAGGACTTTTTAACCGTGTCGCCCCGACTTCGCGACTGTAAATGCACGGCAGCGAAATTTCCTTAAATCGAACAACGCCACCGAAACGGAACAGAACAGAGCCGAAACAGAATCAGAATCAGAATCAGAAACAGAACAGAACAGAGGCAGCAGCAGGAGCAGGAGCGGGAGCAGGAGCGGGAGCGGGAGCAGAACAAGAACCAAAAGCAGAAACAGAACGTAACGGAACTGAGGCAACAATAACAATTCCGGAGAGGTAGACCCGCAGAGCCAAGAACCCGGGGAGGAAGAGGTGAATGCCGAGAGAAAGGAAACTTTTAATTCGTTCATTTAAAAAGGTGAAGCGTATGAAAATTGTGCAAATGTTACGCAAGAAGTGCAGCCAAGCTGTGTTTTTTAGGGGATTGGGGGCCCGGAAAGGACACTGGGCGGGGTCAAGAGAACGTGACAAGCGATGGACAGTTATGCACAGTTACTTGGCCACCTTGGATAAGAAAACGGCCCGACAGTTACACTGGGAAAATAGAATTTCGTTAATTACAACATTCAATAAATCAAGTTTATTTCAGAGCCCTAAAAGAGACCATATTATATATACTTGTAATAATTTATATAAATTTTTATTATTAATTAATTAATTCATATTCATTATTAAGATATTATTACTAGATAGACAAGATAAGCAAACAAACATAGTGGCTGATAATAAAGGAAGGCATAGGAAATTATTTAAATTGAATAATATATAATATGTACTAGATACTGAATATAGATATTAAACAAAATTATTTTGTTGAGGGATGAGTTCTTAAAAGGCTCAGTTAGCTGTACAAAAAGTGAAGAATGTGTGAATCATAATTTCTCCCAGTGCACGCCAAGGCAAGTGTGGAAGCGGGAAGTACTTGCCAGGGAAACGCACACATCAGCACATAATAGTTATAAAAAATGAAGGCACAAAGCGGAATGGCCGAGGACGCAGACTAGGACGGGGGATGGGCGGCAAAACAATGCTAGACAGCGCACCCAATGACCAGGGACGGGGGTGGCGGTGGGGGCTCCTCTCCGGCGACGAAAGAGAATTCGATTTAATTTTATTTTCAGCAATAAAGCCACAAATTCAATTTTCGCGCCACGCATCAAACGAAGTCGCACTCCGGCTCCCACGCCCGCCCCTCCCCGTCCGCAGACTCATCTGGGATCTCGAGGCCCGCCTACGGAATGGCGTCTGATCTGATTGCCCAGCGGCTATCAGTTGCCATGACGGAGGTATCAATGGCGCCCACGGGGGGGAGCAGGAGCAGGACACGAACGAGGACGAGCGCCAGGGGTCGGGGCGATGTCATAAAGCAAGAAAACACAAACTGATTAAGAGCGAAAACCTTTGATGAGTCCGCAGACAAAGACAATCTATGGGGCACCACCTCTAGCCGGCGATGGTGACGGGGGTCTGCGACGCTTGAATGAGTGTCACATCAAAAGGTGACCCAGGGTCTAGGCAGAGGAAGGGAAACCCCAAAATTATTGAGCACTCGGAGCTGGTTGAAGCTATTTGCCTAGTCTACCTAGGCTTTTTCAACTGAAACTCCAGAGTTTGAAGATATAAACCTATGATTATGGTGCATATTTAATGAAAATATTAATTTCAGTATCGGCTTATACTATAATTTTTTAATATTTTATAGCATTTATTGTTTATGTCACAATTGTTTACAGAGCTTAACCTCACTTTGAAAGACCTATTAACTATATTTTTGTAATATTAAACATATCCAGTACCCAATATATGCCTTGATTCTAATATTGTCGAGCAATGGTATGGAGGGGAATGGGAAATGACAGTAAATAAGAGTTAAACCAAGCTTTAAAGTTAAATTTCCCTTGATTTTTTATACTTTTTACTATCAGTCTTAATGTTAACGGTTGCCGATAATCTCTTCGTATCGATACTCAGCAGTGATGAGTCTGCCTGTGGCTCTTATTGATAGTTTAAGTGTGATAGTGTCAGTGTTACCGTACTCCTAAATATTTATAAGAAAGCTTGCAAACTTTTCTAGTCTTCTTTTGTGAGAGTTCAAAATATTGGAAAATGCAAGATCTTGTTCGAAACTTAATGGGTTTGGTGGCTCAGGGGTTACCCTAGTTAGTTTCTGGTTCCGTCGATAACAAATAAGCAGTTTTTATAATTAAATTTACACCCTAAAGAACTGCATCTAACAAGAACGCTCTCTCTCTCCCGCAGGTGCTGTGTAACACGGGCGGCCTCGAGCAGATTCCGCTGCGCCAGCTACCGGCGACGGTGGAGAACCTGGCGCTGACCAAGAACAACTTCCCGATCATCAAGCCGGACTCGTTCGCCGGGCTGCGGGCGCTGAAGAAGCTGTCGCTGGACGGGAACAACATAACGCGGATCAAGCAGTTCGCCTTCAGGGGCCTGCCGCGGCTGAAGGAGCTCTCGATCCAGTACACGCCGCTGCAGACGGTGGCCCAGTTCGCGTTCGCCGGCCTGCAGAACCTGTCCACCATCCTGCTGAGCCACAACCAGATCCAGCGGATCGAGGGCAACGCCTTCGCGGGCACCTCGAACATCAAGCTGATCCTGCTGACCAACAACCCGCTGATCCGCATCGACAGCTCGGCCTTCTCCAGCCTGACGAACGTGGGCCACCTGATCCTGCCGTCGGGCATACGCAGCATCGAGCAGGACGCCTTCTTCGGCATGGACACCGTGGGCCTGCTGAAGCTGGCCTACATGGACCTCAAGGAGGTGGCGCCCTTCACCTTCCGCGGCCTGTCCAACGTCCTGCTGCTCACGCTGCAGGAGTCCGACCTGGGCGTGATCTGTGCGGACGCCTTCACCGGCCTCACCCAGGTGGAGACGCTGCAGGTGCTCAACAACAAGATCGACTCGATCGAGGAGCTCAACTTCACCAGCACGGCGGCCATCAAGCACCTAAAGTTCTTCGGCAACCACGTCCTAGAGACGCCCGACCCGAACGCCATCATCGTGGACGGCGTGGAGCACCTGCAGCTGGTGAGCAACCACTTCCCCTGCGGCTGCCACATCCACACGCTGCTCGACGGGCCGCTGGCCGAGGGCGCCCACAACCTGAGCGACTTCCTGCAGAAGAACTACTGCATCTCGCCGCTGGAGGTCAACGGGCGGGTGATGTCCGAGCTGGACATCGACTCCATTGGCCGCTGCTCCGACCAGCTGACCAAGGGCAACCTGGGCAGCTCGGCGGCCTCGCTGGCGCTGGGCCTCAACTCGATGCTCCTGATCGCGATGGCCAGCTGCGCGGAGTGGCGCCACGTCCGGCTTCTGGTCTACCGGCTGGCCCAGCTGCTGGGCCATGTGGCCTGGCGCCGTCGCCGGAAACGACGGAAGGGCAACTAGGCGGCCGTCCCAGCCCCCACTGCCGGAGGACCGGCTTCAGGTGAGTGTAACTCCTATATTTCTTCTACTGTCTTGAGTGTTCCAGGCGTCCCCATCACTTACGTTCGCTTATTTATTTATTGCCAGTCAACGCTGGTCTAGCCCGTAAATCAGGCGACACCTGAATCCCGGCTCCTTGCGGTCCCACACAGACCATTTCCCACTCCCCACTCCACTTGGTCGAAATGGAAAACGCTTTCAATGGCCTCTCATCTTCAAATGCAATCGCAAACATGGCCAGCAGAGTGTTTAGTCATCGTCATAAGTATTCCACGCAGTCCAATCCCCACCCAGTCCGCAGTCCGTAACCGAAACTGAAACCAATTGAACTGCTCGAAGGCCGCTTGGTCAGGCCAGGCGCTGCACTGCAGCCAACAGCACTTGCCGGAGCGCTTTAAGTGTGTGTAGCAGGGCGCAGGATGGGTGACTGGGTGGCCGGGTGGCCTGGCCGGCGGGTTAGCATACAAAACGAAAACGGAAATTACAAATTCTATTCACTCGCCCGACTGTGGCACTCTAATTCGTAGCCGGAGAGCCCCCAGTCCAGCCCCCGGGCCTCGCCTAACCCATTTAGCTTGCAGCCGAGCAGACGGAGCAACTTTGATGGAGACGTCGGGTCGGGCTTGGGTCCTGGTCCGGGTTCTTGGGAGCGGGACTAGGCTATTCTTTAGCCGCTTATCGCAAAGGATTTAGATTTATCTAACTTGATTATGAGGCCGGTCCGCCGCCCGGCAGTGGAGGAGCAGCAGCAGAGCCACTCCTGGCCGGGGCTAAAACAAATGCCCAGAGAAATCATTGAAGGAAATTAAAACTTTGTTTACTTTCAAGTCCCTCCTCGGCCGAGCGCAAGAAGGAGAACTTCGCTCCGAGTCCGGTCCGAGTGCGAGTTCGAGTTCGAGTCGGAGCTGGAATCTGAATCCAAGTCCGGGGGCAGAGGGGTCCAAAGTTCAACAAAAGGAGAGCCAGGACATTTTTTGTGGGAGCTCTCGGCCCGCCTGGTGTTTGCATTGGCATTTGCATTGGGCCGGCCTGCTCATCAGCCTCCTGCCGGCCACATTAGATGGCCTATTCACTTAATCAGGTTTTGTCTTGGCTAATTGGAGGGCAGTCCTCCACTTCCGCCGGCACTTCCTCTGCCACATCCACTTCCGCTTCCGCGGGCAGGCCGAGACCGAGTCCGGGACCGAGGCTGAGGCCACTTAAAGACTTAAAGCCAGGGGCAGGAACGTGCGCTTGTCGCCAACATTCGTGTCCACGGGGTCCGGTCCCGTGACCAGTGGCTCTGGGCTGTGGCCGGCTTAACACGTTCCCTCTTCACTGCCACGCCCCCCTGGGGGGCAGGGGGGGAGCAGTGTAGGCGCACTTTGCTCTTTGCCGCCCGGCTCTCGTCCGCAGATCGTTAACTTAATTGTTCCGCTTGAAATCCGAAAACTGCCAACGCCATTGTTGCGACTGATAGTCGGGAACGGCTCTGACCACGCCCCCAGCCCAGCCCAGCCCAATGCCCCACTAGCACTCGCACTGGCCCATGAGGAGCACGAGCAGGAGCGGGAGCAGGAGCTGGAGTCGGAGCTGTGGCAGAAACAGCAACAGAAACAGGAACAGGAACAGGAATGCAATAAAATTGGCGTGACTAACTCGGCCCGGCGAGCGATGCGAGCATTGCAGATGAGCTGAGCTGAGCCCGAGGCTGAGCACTCGGATTGGCAGTGGGACGTGGCAGGAGGGAGGCGGATGAGGATGAGCCGGGATGCGGCTGCCACAGAAGGGCGCAAGTCGTGCGTGCCTCGGCCGGCGTTGACGCTGTCATGCAATCAGCAAATAGGCGACCGCAGCAAAAGTCGCGTAATTAACGCGGGGCCAACATGACCACTGGAGTCTGGCATTAGGAGGAGCCTCCTGCTGCTCCCGACTCCCCACTACCGACTCCCGACTCCCGACGCTGCCCACATATGTACATATATCCCAGTTGCCCGATTTAGCATTTCCCATTCAGAAGCTTGAATTGCAGTCCCCGAATTAGCGTCCATCCGTCGTCCTGCCGGGCTGTGATAAATGTTCCCGACTCCGGACTCCGGACTCCGGACAACGGACAACGGACTGCGGACTCCGGACCGGACCAAGGCAAACATGGGAAAGTTGAGGGCGATAAATAAAATCAGCGACGACTGCTGTAAAAACGTGGGGCGGAAAGTGAAATGCAATTGAGAGAGTTGCAAATTGAAAAGACTAGATTAGAGGATGCCGGTTGTGACTCCGATTCTGGCGGAGGATTCTGGGGAGGAGTTACCCGAGTGCGAGTTCCCGGCTATCGATTGCACCCGCATGGCGTCGCTAAACGCTTGGTTAACCGGCGTCATTAACGCGGGGATTATAGAGCTGGAGCCCAGAAGGGGAATCACATGACTGAAGGTGTATGAAGCTATGGGATGATTCATAGCATAAAGTTCTTCTGGATAGCTTAAGACACTTCAGATACTTATAACCCGAAAGCACTTACAAGGATAACCCTATTCACTAGACCTCCCTTCCTCCAGCCTTATCAAGGAGTGCCCTTAACCACTCTCCATTCATGTGGACATTCGGCCGGAGAACCCTTGCGGAATAATCCTTTCGGAAAGTCATTACTCCATCATCCTTATCTGGCCCGCCCCATTAAGGTATCGCCGGGCCCTTCCAGGCAGTCAGTGGCTAATCGCCGACTCCATCTGGATCATTGCTTACTCATCATATGCAAAGCCCCGTCCCAGTCCCAATCCCGGTCCCAGCCATGGCCATAGCCATCACCCATTAGGCCAACGTCGTCCTCCAGCCAGCGCCGCAACGCAGAAATCTCTGGCAAATTACCAGCGACATAAATTAGAGCCCGACCACAATGGATACAAGACTGTGCTCCCTGCCTGTGTGTCCTGTCCCGTCCTGTCCCGTCCTGCCGCCGTATTTGCGAGTGTCTGCCGGCGGGGGTGTAGGCGTGGGTGTGGGTGGTGCCTGAAATATGACAACGGCCAGTGGCGGGTTAAGCGACGTCCATTTGCGTGTCACAGGACATTTTTATACTTCTTTGCCCGGTTGCAAATTTATTGAGCTAATACAGAATTTAATCAGCCTCCACTCCGACTGCTCCCAGTCTCCTTTCTCTGTTTCCCCACTTTCCCGGCTCACTCGCTTTCCACTCTTTGCTCTCCACGCTCCACGCTCCTCGGTCCACTCCTTCTCTGCATTATCAGACTCGACTCGTCCATAAATAACCGGGGGAAGTGGGGCCAGAGCCAGATCCAGGTCCAGGTCCAAGGTCGGGGTCGGTGTCGGTGTCGGTGTCGGCCAACAGCTGGCGGCGGAAAGGATTGCCAATGGTCCTTACACTTCATTTAAAGTCAAGGAGTCGCACATAAATTGCCATGCACATAATTAAACGACCAAATGACAAAGCAAAATCGTTAAGCCGAGGTCAAAGCGAGCCGGAATAAACTCCGTATCCCGGTCCCAGTTTGGGTTCGTGTTCGTGTTCGTCCTGGGACGGGCAGGGCGCAGGTTCGACCCCGGGTTAAGCGCAAATCTAATAAAATATGCAGCAGCCTCCTGCTAATTTGGTGTGCGTGTGTGCCTGTGTGTGCCTGTGTGTGCGTGTGTTTATCTAATAACAAAAATTATGAAAATCTATGTGGGTGTCCTGTCAATTAACGTCGCCCGTAATGAGTCCAATGGCAGCCAGTTGGGCGGCAGCACCCACACACGGGGCGTATGAGCAATGCGGGCCAAGGGAATACTTTGGGGATGAGGGCTAGGTCATTGACGTGGCACTAAGCGGCAGCAGGTGCGCGGGGAGAGGTGTTCCCCGGCCACTAAAGCTCGAATTTAATTGTTATTGTCCAGCTCGGAGCAGGCTCTCCCTTGAAGAAGGTGCTCATTGTATAAATTCATCAATTCGGCTAGTTTCTGGCCGAAAAGGAGGACGACTTGCTCCAGTTTCCATTCCCGCGAAACCCCCACTGCCGGGCTGTCAGTCTCGGCAACACACAATTCACGCGAAATTGAGGCAGGAGCTGGGGCACAGAAGGTAGAAGGTAGATCCAGCCAGTCAAGGAGCAAAGGAACAACTTTATCGACGCGATTCCGCCGCCGACTGAGATTGCGACTGACATCGGAGTCGAGGCGGAGGCCGAGGCAGAAATGCTTAAGTAAGCTTAGTGAGTTGAGCACACACAGGCACAGGCACAGGCTCTAGCTCTGGCCCAAACCCTGGGAACTCAGAGCCCAACCCCCAGAGAACCCCATAAAGCATTTCCACACATGTGCGCCCTTTCTGTATGCCGCAATGAACCGGCGAAGGGCAGGAGAAGGTAACACGGGCCAGGCTCAACAATTTAAAAGTTAAAAACTTTGCTGCTGCCTTTAAAGCCTTTAAGTATTTTAATTATGTAGGATTTCAGTTGCTGTTCCCAGCTACCAGCTACCAGCACCCAGCTCCCAGCTCCCAGCTCCCTGTTGAGCTCATGGCCTAAAGCCCGGCAGAATTTGTAGATGTCAGTGGGTGCGGAGCCAGGCGGGCTGCCGGGAGGCTGACTGCCAACTAATTGAAAAATCGCCTATGCCCGAGGCCCGACTTTGTCTCAGTTGCCAAACTTTTCAGTGGGCCAGAGCCCCGCCTCCAGGCGAAGAGGCGGCAGCAGCCGGAGTGCGTGGGATGCGATGTGAGATCCAAAATGCCAGCGAGCTGTCACCGGAAGCTGATGTGACACATGCAAATCACATGAGCCAGGCTCCCGGCTCGGCCAGGGGCAGGAGCTCCGGCTAAGTGCTTTGGCTGTCAGCCGGGCCGATCATCGCACGGCTCACTCACAAGTCGACAGGAGACAGAGATCATCATCGTCGCAGCAGCAGGATGAGCAGGAGGAGCAGGAGGAGAAGCCAACCCCAAAATCGGACAGAAGGGGAGCAGAGCGGTCCTGGCTCATTCACATTCGCATCAACAGCATGCTCTTCATGCTCTTGAGTCGGCAATATAAATCAAATCAAAAGCACAAACAAGCCGCGAGTGTGTACACAATTCAAGTAAACTCCACAGAGAGATTGCCATGGCCGAAAATCCAAGGAGGAGCAGGGAGCGCAAGGAGCAAGGAGTGGGCAAGGAGCACGGACCGATTCGGTCCAGGGACGACCAAAGGCGGCCAGACAGTCAGACATTCAGCTGGGACATAAATCAAGGCGCCGCCAACTTTGCACTGCACTTGCTCGGCGACCAGGGCCGAGGCCGGGACAGATCCAGGACACATCCAGGACACAGCACTACATACAGATGTCAGGGGAGACGCAGACACAGGCCGCACATATAGATATACGATATATACGATAGATAGGCATGTAAGTGCACTCGAATGTTGCTTGTTGCGATGATGACATCGTCATCATCGTCCCCGTCCTCGTCCTCGTCCTGCCCCCCGACCTGGCTGCGAGTCGGAAAATGCTGTGTTGAACATCAATCTGCTTGAGCTATGACAACGAAGCGTTTTATTGTTGTAAACACACAAGCGCAAGCACAAGCACAAGCACAAGAACACAAACAGTGGGACGGAGGAGCGAACGTATAAAATTGCGAATGTCCTTCAAGAGAGCTCAACTAGTTGGGGACCCTGTGAACTGGCAATTCAGCGGGCTAAACGCGTTCGCCTCTCAAGTTTTTCGACTGAGCAGTTTGTTTATTACTTGACAAGTTGCGTTTCGAATCTGTTTGAAGGCATCTCTGTCCAAAAGTCGTCCTGACTGCTGCTGCTCCAACTTCAGCCAACTTCCGCCTCAACGGAAAGCGGCGGCGGTGGGGTAACACTGTTAGGGAACTTTTCCTAATCTTTCCGGAGGACCTTTTAACTTTCGGTTTCACGTGAGGTTAACTGAGATACTGATGTTTTATTTGGCAATTGGAGATACGAAGTATTTACCCTTGAAAAGTGCGCATTTTAAATAAAATAATGCAGCATAGTTCATATAAAAAATTAACGGACTAAATGTAGTAGTACTTTCAACCTGTGTGTATAAAATCAGCTAGGATACAAAGCTTTGTTTGTTTTTAACACAAACACATTGTTAAGGTTAATATTTCAGTGGAATTTAAATTATTTATAATAATTGCCCAAATCATAACCTCACTTTTGGTGTCACTTATCGGTTTGTCAAAATGTCAAAGTTTGTTGATGGTAATCGATAGGTCCTGTATATCGGTTCTGCCACTTTGGTGGATCTGACACTTTTGGTGTCACTTATCGGTTGGCTTGTGTCAAAGTTTGTTGATGGTTATCGATAGCTCCTGTAAATCGGTTCTGCGGTTCGATTGAACTTCCAGTAGTTCCAAAAGAAACCACCAGAGGGAGTTGGATCAAAAAAGTAATTGCAAAATAAGAGAAAGTAAAATCAATATTTTCTTCATTTATTTACTAGTTTTTAATGTATACTGATCGTGGCTTTTCTTTTTTCCATTCCAGAGAACTCCAGTCTGCATGTCAAGATCTTCATGAGAGCAGAAGCTAATTGAATTGCGGTCTTCATCTCCATCTCCATTCCCTACCATTGAATTCCCTTCGATTCTCGACTGCCAGGGTATCTGTCTTCTGCTATATATATACATATGTGTGGTTCATGTATATATATGTGGCATATAGTAAAAAGTTACAAATTGTCAAATGTAAAACGCTGCAGTTTTGCTATCCGCATGCAAAATCTGAAATCTGAGAGTCTGATGCCATCCGCCAGCCGCCACCCAAGCACCCTTCCCGGCACCCTGCCCCGAAAAATGCTGCACCCTGGGCTAATCCTGCAACCAGGATACACTGGATACTGCATCCTGCATATCCTGGGGCCCGAGGCCGTTCCGTTACGTTTGTTTGTTAGTTGTTTACGTTTCTGTTGCCATTTCTGTTTCTGTTTCTGTTTGCGTTAAATGCGGAATGTAAAATGTGAAAGGCGAAATGCGAATTGCGAAATGCGAAGCGCGAGTTTCGTGCTGCGGAAAGCAAAATGCGAACTGCGAAATGCGAACTGCGGACTGCGGACTGCGGATTGAGTACTAAATTATTATATCGAATTTCGAGTCAAATGTGTGTAAATCATAAAGTGAGCACATATGGATGGCGGCATAGACAAAATCCGATTTAAGCGTATTTAAGCATATGTATTTGTACTTGTATTTGTATATGTGACTGTGGAATCTATATAAACGAAGCTATATGCATGCGTACATGTGTGTGGACACAATTTTTTTTTTATCATAGTTGATAGTTCATAAATAACTGGGAAATTTATTGGCCAATTAATAAAGATGCAATTTATACATTCATCTATATATGTATATCTATATATGTACATGTGAAAATAAGCAAGCAAACAATGAGCGCAGCGCAGCGACAGCATCTGCATTACCTAGCCAGATGGATATGGTGTATACACGGATATATGCATAGCAGTCTAGTCAATTAATGCCGCAGTACAGAGCAGTATCTTGTATCTTTGTATCTACGATAGTTAATCTAACGAACTCGGAGGCTCGGCAAAGCATTTGTACTTATTTTATAAAGCCAGTGCAACTAGTACACGAACACACTATTATTATATGGATAAATATGTGATAAATCGTTTGCGATGCGATGCCACTGCGATGAACTCACAGATCCCAGGGGTCGGCCGGCGGTGCAGGTCCCGATCCTCGGCGGTGTCCGCACTGTACATATCAGGGGTTACAGGTGGTGAACTCTTATCAATTACTACTTGCTTAGCTAAATTATAAAACAAGGAAGACCCACAAGCGGGACTCAGACACACACACCACTAGCATGTACATTTTGTAGCCAAGCTGTCAGGGATGCCACAGAAATCGCTGTGGATTCGAAGTAGCTTGGAACGCGGTAGAAAAGTATGCTACAAAACCTATTTCAGATTGAATGGGTTCTTAAATATATCAAGGCATACTTAATTCATTTGATATCCTTGACGACTTCTGTGGCACCCCTGTATATCTATAAGTATGGCAGTCGATCCATGTGAGATTGCATCAGAAACAGTAGTTATCTCGGTGTATGAGTGAGCTCTGAGTTCGCACCATTGTGTCCCTGCAACCCTGTATCCTTGCAGAGGTCCAGGCGAAAGGTTAGTCCAATTAGAGGTGTTAACGAGGCGAACGGCACAAACTATCAGGGATGCCATCGAAGTCGCCTGTGTTATGAAGTCCCTCCTCTTCCAAGGGATCCCACATCGCCAGCGGCTTCTGTGGCACCCCTGATGTCTACATATGCAACAAACTATATATTAACGTATAGATATCGGTGATTTTTTTTGTAACCCATTATATGATAGCAGCTATAAGAACTCCCCTCTCTAATCCCAAGTTAATATGACTCATAGAACAATATCGATTGTTAATACTGCGATACCGACTTCGATTAACTGTAAAATAGCATAATTGTGAGAGCCAAGTAAGTTCCCATCATTATTTTTTGTCTAAACTAGTAAAAGATGAAGATCTGAGAAGGTGTAGGGAGCAGGAGTGCGTAGGGAGAGCGATCATAAGCGCATTGCATTATTTCACTATATATAGTAATGTTAACTGTAGGCTAAATATGAGATATACAGGTGCATAACGATAACGATAACGACTACGATAACGATACCAAGCTACAAAGAACACTAAACGAAATGAGAGCAAAAACGAGAGCGAGAGCGAAAGCGAAACTGAAAATGAAACAAGAACAACCGAAAAGCCGAACTAAAACCCTTGAAAAATTGATATATAATAATAATAATAATCATACCTACTACCGATGAAGAAGCCAAATAAAAAGAATGAGCAAAACAAAAACAAACATAATAAATTCAAAAGCCAAGCCAACGGATTATTTATTTCGGGGCGGAGGTGGAGCTGCTGGAGCCCGCAGTAAGTAGGCGTGGTCGAGGTGGAGGGGGTCCATGGGACTCCCTCCCATAAATCAAGCATTGGCGCATCCCAGATGCTCTTCTTCGCCACGCTGGCCGAAGCTTAAGGTCCACCCTTCCTGCCCCCTGCCCCCTGCCGCATGCCCCGGTCTCCCTCCTCCCGTTATACAGATCCTTTTGTCCTTTTTGGAACATCGCCTCGGCTCCTTCTCCATTTTATGTTTCTTGTTCCGCTTTGCTAGTTTTTTATTTATATGCCGCAAAAGCCTTAAATGCGTCACCAGCAGCAGCAGCGGTGGCGCGCGGGGAGGACTCCCGGCGCGAGGATACACAGCAATTTCAGCAACAATAATAAATATCGCGAGTCAACCGCAGCCACAGCAAAATGCAAGAGAAAAATGAAAAAGTAACTGAAAGCGAAAACAAAAACAGCAAAAAGCAGGAGCAGAGCGCACAAAACACACACGCTGTCCTTCTCCGACCCCCCTTTTTTTCGGGGGCACCCAAACCGCCGCCCCTGCGAAGACAAATGTATGCATAAGTCGCCAGCCAGTATCTGCAGAAATGATTTCGCCCAGCGCTTGCTGCAGTCCAAGCCTCGCGGAGCACAGTGCCCGCTGAAAGTCGACGGAGTCCCTACAAGGAGAGAAATCGGTGAGTTACCCTTTTAAAATTATAAATTATTCATTGTTATCGCCGGGTGCGATCGGGAGTAGTCCGTGTCATCGGAATGTCATAACAGAGAGAGTGAAAAGCTCGGCTCTATCTTTAGAGAGGCAACTGCCTGACGGCCGGGCTGCCAACTTGTTCCGATCACATATCGTTCAAAGTTGTCGCCTAATCTAATATCGATAAGGATCGATCGATAAACGCTTTTACTGATTTGGCGGTTTCCGTTACAGTACTTAAACTGAAATAATAATTTAAGTATTTATGTGTCATAGTAAATGTAATCCTATTATTTTTTTCTCTGTACCGATACTAGGATGAGGGTGAGGAATAAGGGGAGCACTGGCAGAAACTATCGCCGGCTGATGAATGAGCTGATAGAGGAGCCATCTCGCGCCGCCCTGCTTGATGGCACTCCCTTGGCCAATTACTTTCGCCAGCACCTGTATCCTCTATCGCGTCGCACTCACATGCAGATGCACAGCGAGTCCTTCGTCCTTGGTCCTACGGAGTCGGCTGTTGCTGCCGTTTGCTGATGCTGAGCGCGAAATATGAGCGGCATTAAAAATTAGTCCAAAGTACTGCTAAGTGCGGAAGCAGCCGCGGCAAACTATCAACGAACAACCAGGCCAACCCGGCGAAAAACTCGGCAGAGGGTCATTCCGTCCATACCCTAGCTCAAGCGGCCAGTGAAGAGGCTTTGTTAGGTGCTAGGCTCTATAATACAAAGCCCAACTACGGTAATCGATAAGCTTTGAAACCCTTCGATATGTACTTTCATCGAAATGTAACGATGTGTCGATATATCGGCATTCTTTGATCTCTAAAAGCATGGTTGATTTTCAATAAAAAGTTTGAAAGTTTTTTAAAAGTTTGTGACCTCTGAATTGAATTATATTTATATTTACCAGCTCTTTAACTCTTCTATATTTTTCTACCTGCTCCATATTATGAGTTCGCCTCTAGATCTATAGTAAATTAACTTTATTATATAAATGGTTTCAGCTTTTTTAGATGTATCTGATCACAATAAACTCTTCATTACGAAAGTGCTAACCGTTTTATTAATAGACTTTTTAAATATATTCCCAATTGGGTATATGGCCAGATTTCTGGGCTGGAGGCGGAACACCTAGCTGGGTATTTACCCTCGCTACCCTCTAAGCCCCTCGGCTGTCTGTGGGCGGAGTATATTAACTACAACAATGCACCGAGCGAGGCTGGAGTGCCATATTTTTAGTGTCCAGTTAGCAGTTGTGTGTGCACGGTGCGTGGGTGGCGCCCCATATATTTCCCCCAAAACTTCCTCCTTCTGGCTCTTCTAGTTTTGTTGGTCGAAAATTTTAATGCCACATTTAGCGCTGGCGTCGGTTTCGCCGCCCGTCCCCCTTCCCCCTTTCTTTCTTCGCTTCAGAGGGGGGAGGGAAGAGGGGAGGGCTTAAAGCGTCCCCCGAAAGCATTCAGAGCAGTTTTTTCCGGGCTTTTTGTTTTGTATGGCGCGCATAGGAGGATGACCACACAAAAACGCAACAACAGGCAACAATCGACATTGGCATATGCCACACGGAATATGAGCAGTTGCCAGTTATATGGCGAGGGGATGAGGAGCAGTGTCCAGCGTCCAGTGTCCACTGCCCAGTGTCCAGTCCATTGACCAGAGAGCGGGCATAATTGGCAAGTTGTATCCATTGGTAATGGTAGCCAAAGAGGGAAAAAGGAGCGGCAGAGCGGCGGAGCGGGGCTCTGCCAAATGGAAAATACAAAACGAAAATCGCTTAAACTGTGCATACCAATAAATTTAAAGCAGCTTAAGCGACGAACACGGAACGAAACAAAACAAAACGGGGGCCACAACAAAAACAGAACTCTGCACACACACAAAAGCTACTTTGGAGGCGTGTGTGGCTGGGTGTCTGCTTTGGGCTCCTCAAAAAATCGTTGCAATTAAATGCAAATCAGCTGACAAAAAGGATAAACACATGTGGTGGCGCCAGGTGAAGGTGAAGAAGGGGGCGGTCCAGGACCAGTGCCAGGGGCGGAACGGAAGGGAAGGCCGGATGGTCCGGTGTCACTTGAGCTGCCTGTTATTTCTATGGCCAGCTGGTTGTTTAGTTTGGCCGGTCATGCATCATCGTCATCGTCATCGTCATCGGCAGCCCCATCATCATTATCGCCCTCATCGTCGTTATCGTCATCCGTAAATGCACATACCTAGGTAAACACATCACAGCCGGAGCTCGCTCTTATGTACAGGCAGTACACCTGCGAAAATAAAGGCACTGCCATCCTTATACCCGTAAGCCATTAGGTCAAGTAAATATAAAACACTAAATAGAATCTTAGAGAAATAGGGGTAATGACATGCGTTGATTTATTAGCAGTTTCCCCATCTTGGTGGTCATATTCACAATCCTTAGGTTGGTAATAAGGGTGTTCTGGTCACGGCCTTCGCAGGAGCTCGGAGTCGGATCCGAGTCCGAAATTTGGGTCTTTCTCCTCCGATTGTATTAAAATTTGTCAAGCCTTACTGGGCGGTAATGGAATTATCAAAGTTGTTCCAAGTTTTCGATAGGCAAACATCGATTGATTGGTGATAAACAACGGTGGTTTTCCAGCTCTCATATCTACATTGTAATACCAGCCTAAAAGCCCGTTCCCATTATGGTAATTATTGTTTACAAGTTTTATTTAAGACAAACTATTCATAAAAGTAACATGCTGTTTGCTAAGAAATAAAAGCTCAGGGAAATTAATACAAAAGATACATAGTTACGAAATAGGTAATACTATAATCGAAAGTCGATTACATAGGGGGTATATGTAATCGACTTTCGAAGCCCAAAGTCGAAGTGTAGTACTCATTGTGCTCTCTCCTCACCGCCTATGAGTAATTACGACCAATAACGATAATTGGGGACCAGGTATGACCTAAGTATTTCAAGTATAATTTGATGAGGACCAATTAATCGAATCGGGGTCGCTGGAAATTAGCTTAAGAGCGACCTATTTCTCTTTGTGTACGCCTGTACGATCGTTATATATGGCCGTGTATTCGCATACGTATCTGCATTCGTGTGTGTGCCACACGTCGACATGTTCAAAGCGCTGGCTACTGTCGGCATGAATGGGTTAAAGCCCCCAACCTGCCCCGTCCCTCCCCTGTTTTCACTGGCTGCACAAACACAACAAACACCAATTCAACTGCAATTGCATGCAATGCATTTTGCATTTTGGATGCCCCAGACAAACACTCAACGAAGTGGCAGTGAGGGGGGCCATGTGGGGCCCGGGACACGAGAGGCAGAGGCATCTGCTGGCCATGAAATAATCCTTAAAAGACCACAAAACGATTTTATTCAATTAAAATGTCAAAAACGCTGTTTGTTTTCGTTATTTAATGCTATAAATATTTACACTTTTATCTATGCCGCCGCTACCGCTGCCGATGCTCATCCCAATTCCGCATTGCATCGAGTTGAGTGCATCAAGAGGGTCCAGGAGTGCGTTAAAAGCGAAAGTTGTTCAGTGTATCTTGACCGGGCTAAATATTTGCATACTCGGCAGCTTGAACTGATTGGGAATCATAAGTGCGCAGGGGTCAAGGGTCGGAGAAAAGGTGTGAAAACGTTGCCCACGTTTATTTTCCATATTTTTTAAGTGAACTTGAAAGTAATGGTTAGCAGGGCTTTGGCATTTTAAAAAATGTTTAAAACTTGCATACTTTTTAATACTTTTTCTTAAGGCAATTATATTTTAACACATTCATAGATATAGAAAGGCATAACTAACTGCTTATTTATAATTATTGAAGTTTCCTGCTGAATATTTAGTTGCTTTTCCTTTTTAATATCCCATTTACACTGCCTGAGCTTGTTATCGACTTACCTATCTAGCTCCAATAAGTTTATTATAGTTTATATGGCCAATTTCCAATTTCCCTATGAGTTAAATGCATATTTTAACCTTTTTTTATGAGCTAGTGATGAACTTATTAGATTATGGCTGATCAACAGGCCAAAAAGTGGGGAAAATTTTTAAAATACCCTTAATTCAATGCAGTTCTCACTTAATAGGCATTAAGGACCCTCGGCTGCACTCTAAATGCCCCCTAAAAAGTACAGTTTTAACTAACTTTAATTAATGTGATTGGCAAGCATAATGATATTAAAGTAAAGCGAATCTATAACTATTTACTGAGCGGAAAATCAAGCACAAAACTATCGAGGATTCCCGGGAATGTGGTCAACAAGTTTCTAATTCGTCAGATTGTTTCAGTTGGAGGCGCATAAACATTGCATACATAATAATTATTATGATTATCATATTGAAAGGGGGTGGAGAACGGGGATTGGGGAATCGGTAATGGGGAATGGGGAAGCCGGGCAGGAAGAAGGTCGAAGGACATAGGCACGGCCGATAATTTGTTGTTGCTGTTAGCCGAACATTTTTGGCTTATTGCAAATTTTGGGCACGTACAACTCGTAAAGACTATTTACGATTCTAATAAAAAGTGTGCCCCTGGCCCGGGGACCCGCCCTCCGTCCACCGCCCACCGCGTGTCATCCCTTTTGAAGGAGTAACCAAAGTTGAAGTCCTGCCGGGGGTCCTTATAATAACGAGCCGTTTCCACCATCCTCCGACTCTCTCTCTCTGTGTGTGTGTGCATGGAAATTGTTGAATTTGCTGCTAATTAAATTGCCGGCGCTGCTTGAAATTTGCATTCGCTTTTAATAAACTTTGCCGAGAGTGAAGCGAGTGGAGAAAGGATGGCACACGCAGGATCCCACTCCCTGGCCATAGGGAGAAGTGGCAGAGGGAGAGAGGTGCGGTGCGGTGCCTCTTATTAGGGGGCAAATATCCCTGACAAGGCACTGACAAAGACATTTTAGTTGGGAATTCCTTTGCCTTTTGCTGTTTGCCGTTGCCCCACGCCGGCAGCAACAATGTGGGGAACCCATGTAGATGACTCTGAGGATTCCTACGATTCCTGCGAATCCTGCCATTCCTGCCATTCCGGATTCCGACTCGCCACCGATGGTATCCCACAATTCGTTTTATATTTGCCATTCAATTGTTTTTTATTTGCTAGTATTGCTTCCACCCCCCGCTGCTCCCTCTCTCTCTCTCTCTCTTTCGCCACGTCCACGCTCACCTCGTCCACCTCGTCTCCTCGTCCTGCACTGGTTGCATTTTTAAAACTCACTTGCTCCCGTCACAGCGTGCTCGGCTCTGCTGGGCAGGATTGGGAGTGCTGGACTTCGACCTGGCTGGAGGAACAGAAGGAATTCCAGAAGTGCTCTCTGATTTTATATACAACTGCTGTCGAATCGGCCATAGCTCTATGAATTTATCAAGCTAAAATCGAATCTCGTTTCAAAATCGCTTTTCTTTGTGGAATTTATCGATAGTTTTAATTGCTTATCGAAAGCTTAAGTGCTGAGCTCTGGTTAAAGTCGGAAAATAACCCTATTTTTATATACAACTGCTGTCGAATCGGCTAGAGCTCTATGGACTTATCAAGTTAAGCTGGAATCTGGTTTCAAAATCCCATCACGTCGCTTTTCTTTGTGGAACTTATCGATAGTTTTAATTGCTTATCGATAAGTGTGCTGAGTTTTTGTTGAAATCTGAAAATAAACCTAGTTGTGTGAGTAATTATTTAATATTATTCAGAAGCCAAGCCAGGATGTGCTCTAGTCGTTCCTAGCCCCATGCGTCCATACCCTCTGCTACTTACGTGCCCCGTTCGGATGCATTGATTGCCACCTGGCAGCAGCCACCTGCAACGGTGCTTCTGGCTGGGGTCCCGATGTCCCGATGTCCTGATGTCCTGATGTCCTGGCTGGCGGTTGCCAGTGGCTAGCTCTCGTTTTAAATCAATACAACAAATTTTCGCGGGTCGTCCTGGACTCGGTTGGTGCTGGTGTCGCTGGCAGCGCCCCAGCCCGCGGTCCCCGCGGACTGCATCTTCTTCTCCTTGCCGTGCCGTTTAAAATGTTCTGAGTAATTAACACGCGGCGTGTGTAACCCCAAATGGTCGTATCGAACGGCGCGGGCGGAGGAGGAGCTGCATCCGGATGGGGACGTCGACTGTGACTGCGACTGTGAAAATGTGCAGCGTAAGCGCAGCATCCGGGAAAGGAAGACCGAGCACGGAGCACGGAGCACGGGGACCCACGCACATGGATGGCCAAAAAGTTACACGTCCCCAACGATGGCTATATGGATGTGTGTGCAACTTTTATTTATTGATTTAATACTTTTTCAATTTACTGCAAATGGCCAAAGAGTTTCCGCTGCATATGTGCGACTGGTGTGTGTGCGGGATGTGTGTGTGCGAGCCATAACTACCTTCCAGTGGCTGCCAACTAATTCCGAACCAATGCACATTGGTCACAAACGGCGAGTTACCAGCAAAAACTCAAATTTTAAAGAAGTTATGCATATAAATTTATTTATTATAACATATTTATATTTATTTATCCACTTCCCAATTGAACATTTCTTTAAATTCGAAGCCGTATCACGTTTATAATATTTATTACGAGGCTCAGAAGCATTATCATCTAAGCAACTGACAGAAAGATTGAATAATGTCTGCGCCGGAAACTAAAACTATTTTGGGGTTAGGTTCGATCAAAACATGATTCAATAAATCTTCTAAGTCCAACATGGCACTCTAATCTACATACTACATGCCTTGATAATTATTGTGCATCGTTAGAACCACAGATATAAGTAATATTTTGCAAACGTCAGGTCATCAAACTTTGCATTCCCTTTTAAAGAAAACTTTTAGCACAACAATCTACCACAATCAGCTGACGTTAAAGGGTTGCCAAAAAGCCAGGGCTGGACATAACTTAATAACGGCTTTATAAAAGCTGGGCATTTCTATAACGGAACTTTGAAAAAATTAAAGAAAATATGAAACAAAATTATTTTTGGACCGACAAATCGTCGTTTGCGTCCAATGTGCAATGCACTCCCCGCCATTCGGCACCTGGCAGCTGTTCCCGCAAGGAATACGAAGAATCATCGATGTCCTGGCCGTAACCATGGCAAACTATGTTCGCTTAATGCCAATACGCGAACGGTCACCATCTGGGGAATTGGCGAAATGTCTTAGTCTAGCTCTTGCTAATTAATATCCAGCTTGTATACGCACACACTGTTAGCAACAAATGCAATGATTTTTTAAATTATTAATTTGAGGAGCTTGAGCTAATTTCAAAAGTTAACGCTTGCTAATAATTTCAGAGCTTAGAAATACGGTAACACCGTTAAGCGATCCCAACTATCGATAGAACAGGCAGCTTGATCGGCACTGTGTATCGATGTGAGGAGCCTATCGATGGACCCACTAAACTAAAAAGAAAAAGGAAACTCAACTAATAATAGAAGTCCCTAGGCAATACCAATAAGCCCGTTGCTTAAAGCTCCTTCAACGATTCCGCCTTTAATGGCCACTTTACTCCTTGTTAATATGCCATAGCCCATGCTGGCCACTGGGTAGGTGGTCGCCGGCAGCCGGGCAAGTGCCTGGTAATCAGTGCCCAGATGCAGCAGCCTGTGATCAGAGGACTCGGGGCGGAAGGAGAGCCGCAGAGAAAGAAATGTTAGACCGGCTCCCAGTGGGACGCGACGCCAGCGCATTAACAGTGGTGTGTCCCCAAGTCCCAGTTGCCTGCGTCCAGAGCCGTCCTTGTCGCCGTAATCGCTGTCAGCTGTGTGCTCCGACAACCCCCTCGCCCGGCGGGTGGCGGAAACGGGTTGGGAGCCGGGACTGGGGCAGCTTTGCTGGCGGAAGTGGAGCAGTTGTTCGCGTGGCTCTTAATTCACAATTTAATTTCACAGTGAGTTGCGCGCCGAACAAAGGAACGGAACGGCTGGGGAGCGATGGGTGGCAGGCAGGGACTCCCTCGTGGATCCTCCACATGTGCGGATCGTAGATCTGGATCCCGCTGCTTGCTCCTAGTTGGCGTTGCGTCATCATCGCCTGGCGGCGGGTCACCACTCACTGACCGTGTCCCAAATCGCGGACGGGAAGCCAGCCGTGACGCCGCCTCGTCCTTACCTCGTCCTTACCCTTGAAGGGGTCGCTCGGAGTTGGCACCGGAATTGGACCTGCTGTCCGGAAAATGCGCGTGAAAAGCTACGCGAGGAAGTAACTGAAAATGGTAAACATTCAATGAAGCGAAATTGATTTGATTCAATTTGAAAGTTGAAAGCGCTCGCCCGGCGATAACAACAACAACAATCATTGCACAAGGACCAGCAAAAACAATGGAAAATAAGGACACACAGGGCCTGAGCTGAATTGGGAGCAGTGCTGCCAATTCGTCCTTTCAGTGGCCTTCCTTTCCCTTTATTTCCCATACAATTTTTTTAATAATAATAATCATAATAATAATAATTGGCTCATGTTAAAGGACCTTCCTCCACAAAAATTAAAAAGGATTTAATAGTATTATGTAGATTAATAGTATTTTCGATGTCATTTTAAGTGCTTAGAACAGCAACTGATGGTTTATAGTAAAAATAAATCCTTTTTAAAAATCTTATAATAATAATAATAGATCAATGCTCATTAACTCTATTAATAAATATTCTTTTACTAAACATGAAAAGGATTTAATAGGCTTTAGGTATAGTTTTAGATATTAAATATTATGTATTTTCATAATTTATTTTACTTTAAGTATAGTTTTGGATTAATATTTTGTATATTAGTATTATGTATTGTCAATGTCATTTAAAGTGTTTAGAACAGCAACGGATGGTTTATAATAATATTATTATATATATATATATCATATTAATGGATCTTCTTTCACTAAACTTGAATAGGATAACACAGGCTTTTGGTATAGTTTAAGATATTGAATATTACGTATTTTCAATGCCATTTGACATGCTTAAAACAGCAAAAGATGGTTTATAATAAAAGAAATAATAATAATAATAATATATCCCTGCACTTAAGCTCATACTAGTGGACCACAAACATAATGGATTTTATAGGTTTTGAGTATAGTCTTAAATATTAAACATTATGCATCTCCGATGTCATTTTTAGTGCTTATACTTATTAAAGTAAAGCTTGAATCTTTATTAATAATAAGGGTAATTGCAAAAATTGACAACACTGACTGGAAAGGGACTGAAATTTGATTAATTCACGTTAAAAATAAGGACAACTGGCCTTGCGGCTGGGCAATTGTTTGCATTGTGATTGCCTCGCATTGTGTTGCAAATTGGAGATGCAGCTGCAGATGCATTTGCGGACCGTGTTCCGATGCGATGGCCATCAGCGAGAGTGAAGGGCAGGGAGGCTACCAGGCCTCCAGGAGACGTGGCCACAGTGCTGCCTCGTCCCAGCGAACCACAGGACTGTCTTGGAGATTTGGGGACACCAAGGGCCTACTACTTCCAGGTCTCTCTCAGCCTTGAAGAGCAGTGTAAGTATTCCTCCTCTAAATTGAATTTTACCCCAACAAAGGACTCAAGTAGCAAGGGGCACCCTCTGGGGGAGTACGCACTGTTGCCCTTAGCTGCGCAATCTGCTGCGCCATCTGACAGGTCATGGCAAGACTCAAGGCAGGTGAGTGAGTGGCGGTGGCGACGGCATTAGCGGATGATGTCCTATCACTTGGGGGGCGGTTGTGGTGGGCGGCGGAGAACAATGGGACACTGGCGGAGGCCTCGGCCTCGGCGAGAGTTCAATGGAAAGGCCCACTCCCGCCCCCGCACGTATGTAGATGTGTGTCCTTCCCTGTCAATGACAGCCTTTGCGGCCAGAGGCGGCGGAGAGGGGCCCGGAGACAGAGCAGTAATAGTAAAAATAGTTATAGATTAATATTTAAACTCTGTGCCATCCCAACAGGCTCTGAGCTACTACTCAAGGCTAGGCAGTCAAAGCAATTGAAGGTACTCGAAGTTAAGGACATGCCTCGCACCAGGATCAATGCTCGCAGGCAGGCGGATAGCCAGGAAGTGCATCGCGAGGAGAAGGTGCGCCTGGCCCAGATCATGATGGACTCCGCCCTGGTGAAGATCGACGAACTGGGCAGACTCTACACGGAGCAGGTGGACAGCCAGCTGAAGCTCATCCGAGACACGACCGACGAGCAGCTGCTGCAGATGAAGTGGTCCGAGTTCTTGGCCCTCAAGGTGGATCGCTTTGCCCACCGTCCGGACGCAGGTGAGACACTTTCAAGAGGAGATTCGGAGATTCCTCCAGGGGCCAAGGGGCCGGAGGCCACCACTCGCAGCCGCTCCATTAGCCAGCAGCGCGGAAGGATCCGCACCAAGCAGCAGGCCTGGACCCGGGTGCAGTCGGTGGACAGGGCTGCGCAGGACGAGGAGCCCACTCTGAGCTTCCTGCGCTGGCCCCGCGCCGGCGAGCTGGTGCTCTCGACGGCCGGCAGTCCGCTGGCCGTGCAGAAGCCGCTGGAGCGCTGTGCCAACGTGCACATCCCCACCAGCCGGGGCGTCATCACGGTGAAGCCGCACAAGCTCGGCCAGGTGAAGCGCGAGGTACTCATGAGTCTAGACCAGAACGCCCTCAACCAGGTGAAGACCCTGAGCAGCAACCTGGGCAAGATTGTGGAAGTGGCCACCAAGATGGGCAAACTGTAGACTGTAGACTCTTCTACAAACCAGAGAATAAATCTCCACAGCGCGGTTATAGTGCTATGCCTCGTACCTTATTTATTAGCTCCAAGCAGGACACCCCTCCGTGCTGCGCCCCTGATCGCCGCGCCAGTGTGTGTTGGCCGTATTTCACTTGACCATTATCCGTTGTTCTCAGCAGATGCAGGCGATTTGGGCAGGGCGGGGAGTGGGGCCAGGTAGCGTTAACATAAATCAAGGCTGGGAGCTGAAAAGCGAGCGACAGGCGCAGAGACAGGCCAGGAAGTCGAGGACCGCAGGGGATCCGATGGGGCAGGGCTGACCCTTTATGCCAGGAGAGCGGCACTGGCTTTGTTCCAGCCAGGATTACATATCAAATATTTCCATTCAGGCGGAGCCGCCTTCTTTATTAATTCTTTAACCTAAATCCTGGAGGGATTGGGAAATAATTACGCAGATTCAAAGCTCTTTGTCGGGAAGAGGTCCTGTGCAGTAGCTTTGGTAAATGTTTCCGATTTTGCCAGTCAGCAGACAGTCCTGGCGGGGGAACACCTTGTGATATGGCTCCTGGGGTGACACGCCGCCTGACACACTTCCAGCTGCATTTCGGCACGTGCACTTGAAAAGCCAAGCCCCGCCAGGACGAGACGCCAGGACGAAGAGCGGGCTGGGCCCCCAGAACCCAGAATCCAGAGCTGTCACAGTGCTCTTCGCCGGCTTTGAGCGAAATTAGACGGAGCATAACCAGGAGCGACACCGCCGGCAGGAGGAGCCCATCTGCTGGGCGTGGCTGGCGGGGGGAGTGCCTCGCGTCATTGCCAGTCATATCCTGCGGGGATAAGCGCACTTTATGCAAAACGCACAACTTTTTTACTTCTCACTATCGCGTCGCGCTTCCCTCCCCCTCCGAACACTGGCCAAAATGGCTCGCTTTCCTCTCGAATAAAGGAAGGACTCTGGAGGTCCTGGAACTCATTAAACAATTCAGAAGGCTCTTTGTAGTAAGTGCCCATACATCTCCCTGCATTGTTCCTTGAATAAGGAGTTCGTAAATATATAGACTTAAGACTCTCAGAGACTTGGCCGACTTTTCGCTGAGTGCAGGTCTGTGACGAGCCTTGGCAGGCGAGAAAAGCGCAAACAGCTCGTGACTCAGCTCCCGCTCCAGAGTCCTTGCTCCTTGTTGTGTCGCCGACAATGCCTCGAAGATGATGGCTTTCAGCAGAGATTTGCCACCGGAACGACGGCGATGAAGGGCGCAGCATCGTGGCGGGGACGGAGACGGAGGCGGAGGCGGACACCGAAGGATGCGCAAGGATACACGCACGTGTGCGGGGGAAGTGACAGTAAAAGGCACAAAGGCGACACGAGAAACAACGGTAAAAGCGATGGGAATTGATTGAAAAGTGGGGAAGCGCTCAAGGACCTAACTAGAGAATTAAGATATACGATCAGGACACCCCATCCCCGGATCCCAGACTCCACTCCACTCCACTCTACTCCACTCCACTCCATCCTTGATTATGCTAATGAAATAACAAGCCTATAAAACTGAAAAGAACTGGAGCATCGGAACATCGGCGGAGGAATAAAACTATGCCAATGTCAATGCCAATTCCCATTCACACGCACGCACATCCCGGGAAAGTTGGGATGCTGGGACTCGGACTGGGACTGAGACTGGGGTTGGGGCTGGGGCGGCATCCTCAAGGATACCCTGAATGGCTGGAGGTGTAAAATGGAAAGGTTCCGCATATTTGGGCCGTTGAAAGGGATGCTGTGAAATGGAAATGGAACTGGGCGGCTGAACGAGGTATTAAAGGAGGCGGACTCGCGGAGCGGCCTATGGGACTGACTGGATGCCCTTACAGGACCCAACAAAAAATAAATTAAGGCACAATAGATATATCAGCGTATGCAAAAAGGGTTGGGAATTCACCGCAAACAACATTAGGGAATTCTTTTAGATACAATCACAGCTCTCTCTTCGTAGTCTAGAAAATATATATTATAAAGTGGAGAAAAATATAATATAATAATAATATATTATTTTATTGATTGAATGCTTAAGTTTGTTTTTATTTGATTTTAAACAAAATATGGAGTTTGTCGTCTCGTTTGACGCTTGCTTTCAATTCGTCATATTTACTCGATCTCCTTACTCGTCATATTTACTCGTCGCTTTGATCTGCGTGTGCTCGCTCGTTTCAATGGGTGCACTTTCATTTTAAATATTTTTCTAACCAACACATATTACTCTCGAAGTATCCACAAGGATCAAAGATTCTCCTTTTAACTTGGCTCAGAATTAGAACATGTTCTTGACCTGTATCCTGTAAGCTGCATCCTTAAAGCAAATTTAATAAACGTCAAGTAGCTAATCGAAATAATCCGTAAAAAAGACATATCCTTTTTAGTAGAGAATCTGGAAGGACTAAGCAGAATGGTCCAATGAACCGAATTACTTGCTGCGCTGCAGCGACACCTTTTGGACATTAAAGAAGCCCCCGCAGGACGAAGGACGAAGGACGAGGCACCCAAGGAATGCAGGAAGGAAGGAAGGATGCAGGCGAAAATGCAATCGCCAGCGAAGGGCAGGAGGACTGCCCGGGAAGTCCCTGGAAGCATGCTTGGGGGCATCTTCACTCGATGGCCAGCCTCACTTATGTGACACTCGAAGGCTCCCCAGGATTCCGGTATCCTGTGCTGATATCCTCTTGCCGCCGCCTGCTGCGGCTCCAGCTTGCCTCCTTAGTCTGCGCTTTTTCTCACACGTTGCCTTTTTTCTTGCCCTCCTTGCCTTATTTTTCCCTTGCTTTTTCTTGCTTTTTGCATATTTATTGTATAGTTTTGTAGTTTTATCAAGTTAGCTAGTTAAAAGTCAAGATGCCACCAAGTGGCGGGTGGCTGCTGGGTGGACTCCGGAGGGCGGAGGGCGGAGGGCGCAGGGGTGAGCACCTGCTGCAGGTGGATGAGCACGTGCAAGGCGCCAGTCGGCAGCTGCCATCGGCTCTTGGTTTCTGAAGGAGGTGGCTGGAAACGGAGCTCCGGAACCCCATCCCATTGGCTTTTATTAGCTACGTGCGACGGTCACAAAGGGTGGCAGCTTCCCAGGAGGAAGAGGAGCGGGTCATCCCGGGCAGAACTTGCTAGGCGCCGGCGATAAGATGAGCGTGCTAAAGTTTTATTGCCGCATATTTAAGCTATTAAAAAATTCATGCATAAAATGACACACACTAGCACCCACACACTCGCAGCCCAAGGAGGAACAAAATTAAAAACGCAGTGGAAAGGAGCAGCCGGAAAGTAGAAAATAGAAAGTGGAAAGTGTAAAGTTGGAGCTTAAGTGTGCTGCGAATGTCTGCGGATATCCGCCCTGCCTGCCCTGGGTAATGACTGCCAAGCCAACTGGCTGGAACTGGCTCCAGCTATCCGCGGATGGTGACCCGGGCAATGCAAATGAAATGGACACGGATGCATTATCATAATGCACCTATCCGGCTTAAAGCGGAAAATATGATGTCCTGACCGCCTCCTGATCCCGTCCCAACTGCCCCTAGAAAGCAGGCCAGGTCAGCTCTGATCACAATACAAAATATAAATACTTCTATCACATACTCCGATTTCAGTGCCAGCGAACTTCGAGGAGTCCCTGGAACCCACTCGAGATGGAGTCCCAGATCCCAGCGCCGGGCTGGGCAATAAGCAAAACGTTTTATGCTGAATACCGCATCGTTATCTCCTCGGTGGGACCTTGGTCGAGTCGTGATGAGCTGAAGGCGAGGAGGAGCCGGGCCCACTGCAGTGGAAGGGAGGTCAGAGCCGGAATCCGGCTGTCCGGCTCTGGCCCAAGGCTCCCGAAATGCAGCAACATTCGCGTGGACTCAGACTCAGATGCACCTAGAAAAAAAAATATCTCATCCGATGGTTAAATTTAGTTATAATAGTAGAATAAACGGAACAAAAAACTCACGTTTCAAGTGTTATTTATATTATGCTGTTATGTTTTGTTATGTTATTAACCCCAGTTTAAGTTTTTATATACGGTAACCATATGTAACTGGCAGAGAGGACCCCTTAAAGGGTATATATCCTTGATCATCATAATCACCAGCAAAAGCCGAGGCGATTTAGCCATGTCCGTCTGTCCGTCTGTATAAAACATAGATCTCAGAGACTATAAGAGCCAGAGCTACCAAATTTGGAGACAACATTTTTATATGTTGCTCTCTCATAAAAAACATTATCTAAGCTATATAGTCTAGAATTTCAGATAAGAAAGTGTTTAATATAATCGAATGATAAGCATGGGAGGTTAGAAATAAGAAAGAAAGCAAATGTTTTTCGTCTGTCAATGCACAGTAGCAGCAATTCTAATTGACTTACATCAATTTGACAATTATACATTAAGTAAAAAAAAAAATAAGAAGTACATTTAGATAAAAGAAAATATTACTTGGGATTTTTTAGGGATTGAACCCGGTCCGAGCTTTCATAAGCAGACCTTTGATCTACACCCATAAGTGCAACTTTTGCGGCAATTGTCATACTAAATAGTGCTTCATTTTGACAATAAATATATATATATAGAATATATAATCAGACAGACAAGAGTGTAAGATAGGGACAGTTTGATGGCATTGAATTCTTCTTCTTATCTTATTCTCTTCTATCTTATATATGCCTTATTACCGGGTATCTTACAGTCCAGCTCACTCGGCTGTAGCTTTCTTATTTATTACATATTATCGGCTATCGACTACAGGTTATCGGCTTTCCGGATATCTAAAACAAGGAAATTTCTTTAAAATTCCCAACTAGTTGTAGTTGGATAATAACTGAGTTAAAACTGAGTTAAACAGTCGAACTACTGATGATGAACAAGGTTAACTACATTCCGAAACAGCCATGGAAAGGCTTTAGTTGGTTTTTACCAAAATCGGAATTTAATATTAAAATTAATATTAAAATATTAAGTTAAGCCTTAAAAATCCTAAGTGAACTCTTTCGTTTTTTTTAATTGAAGCTTTTTTTATTACGTTAGAGGAATAAAAAAAGAGATTTAAGAATTACCTAAACATTAAATATTAATATGGTATAAACCACATTGTTTTTCTTTTTTTTTAAGGTCTGAATTTAAAATTAATTTTAGAAAAATAAGTTAAGCAATACAAAGACTCATTCTTTTTTTTTAATTGAAGTCTATCTTCATTACGATATAGGAATAAATATTTAAAGAGATGTGAATATTACCTAAACATTAAACATTAATATGGTGTAAGGCACATAGTTTATATTTTTTCTGAAAATCGGAATTTAAGATTAAAATTAATATTAGAATAATAAGTTAAACCCTCTTTCTTTTTTTAATTGAAGTCTTTCTTCATTACGATAAAGGAATAAATATTTAAAGAGATGTGAATACTACCTAAACATTAAATATTTATACTACATTAAAGCACATAGTTTTCCCTTTTATTGGTGTATTATTTTGGTTCTCTGTGCAAGGACGAGCCCCGCTGAAGTCCCTAACCCGACGTCCGTAATAACTATAATAATCAACATGGCGGCCACACACAAACACACGCACACACAGAGACACCCCGCCTGTTGTTGCATGTTCTTCATTTCGTTTTCTTAATTTTATACACACGCTTATTTTCATTCCGCTGCCTCTCTGTTTGCTTTTCCCGCACAGGCGGCTCCTTTTTTCCCTTCGCCGCCACGCAGTTTTGTATTTATTGCCAGCAACACCCCGCTGCAGCCGCTGCTGTCTGGCAGCTTTTTAGTATTCATTAAACTGCATAATTATACAATAAGTGCAATGGCTCCGACTTTTCTGCGTCCTTTCGCCCATTTCTCGCATATTCGCAACCGCACGCACACCAACCCCTGCCGGATATGCATATGTATGTATGTATATCTTTGATGCGGTCTGTGTACAAACACCACACGCTGTGTGGGAGTGTGTGTGTGTATTGAGGATCTAATCGAATGCAAAGGAATAATGTGCGGAAATGATAAAGTGATTACACTGCCCAAAAATTAAATGGAGAAAAGCGCTTATCAACACCACGAAATGAGTTGCATATCTTGATTTGTCACCAAAAGTTCATTGACAATGAAAAAGTTTGACTCTCCCTGGAGAAAGAGAGCGAGAGAGAGAGAGAGAGCAGTCTGACAGCCGGGCTGTCCACTTGCTCTGATCGCCTATCGATTGGTTGTGGTCTAATTTAACATCGATAACGAAGGACAGGGTTGTTCCTGATCTGGCGGTTTAGATACAATTTGTAAAAAGCTACTTTTAAATAAATAAATATAAGATGTGATGCCTTGTTATAAAGCTTGTAAATATATATTCCTATTTGTATATATGTAAATGTATATTCCTATATATATATTATATACTGGTCTCTTCACTGCGTGGCAGCTTCTGTTTAAAAATCATAAAATCTAACAGTTTGGCCAATGTCGGTTTATAATTATTTAAAGCTGATAATTTAATGACTTCCATGAAATTACAAATTTATTAAAAAACAGTTCTTTAAGTTCCCAATAATATTTGTTTATAGTTGATAGTTTTCGTGTAATTATGAAGAACATGTATTTGCATGTCCACCACAACTGTCAAGGATACTCATAGGTCAACAATCTCCCAGCCCTTGGTGTCTCATATTAGGTGTCTTAAGGATATATTTCCGTGTGTTGCAGGTTGCTTTGTAAGTATTATTAGGTATTAATAATTTATTGAAATAAAGACATTGCCCTAACTAGATGAGAAACTAGGAAGTGGCGGCGACATCTGCCTTGGCATACAGGATCGTCCACACCCGCGCATTGTTGTCGTGCAGCTTCCGGTGAAACTTGTAGAGCTGGGCAATATTTTCCTCCAGCGGATCTTCGGGATCCGGGCGGACCAGGAGCGATGTGATCGAAAGCAGTAGGTTGGCCACCTTCAGAACCGGCGACCAGTTCTTGTCCAGTGAGTCAAGGTTAATTTTGCCCGCGGCATTGACGTTGCAGTGGTAGATCCTGGTCTGGAAGCTCACCTGCGGGGGCATGAATGGATAACTCAGCGGGAAGCACAGCTGCAGCTTGAAGATTCCTCCTTCGTAGGGCGTATTCTTGGGCCCCCCGATCGTGGCCTGCCACTCGAATAGGTTATCGCCCACGCGCTCCACGTGGCAGCCCGCCGGTGGATCCTCCGTGATCTGGGTCAGCTCCCGGTTGAGCCTGGCGCGCGCCTTGGGATTAACTGATCTTCTGATCACTTGAAGACTCTCGCCTGGAAACTTCGGCTCGCGGGAGCTTCGATGGCTCCACACTACGTGGCGGGCACATTGAGGTGGATATTCAGAATTGCCAGACAATGCCAAGGGCAAGGATTCACCTCTGCCGGACTGAGCAGCTGCATCTTCGTCTTGGTCGAGCTCCATGATCTTCTGAGGTAAGATATTAGGAATAACCTGCAGGCAATGCAGACTCCAAAAACCTCACCTCTTCGTTTCCGGTTTTGTTGCTTGAACCCGGACACATTCACAGGAAACTAGAAAATCAACACAAGAAACTTGTGATTTTGGCGACACGAACTTTAACACGTGCGGCGTTGGATCGTTTTAGTGTGGCCAGACGCTCAATTGGGACAGCCAACTAATTGTATATCGATAACAAAATTCCACATATCAGCAAATGCTTCCTAAACACTGAGCTTTAAAATTAACTGAGAGCCTTTGCGATTAAATTGTGTGTTTGTTTAAAGTGACTATGGAACAATGTTATGTGTGTTAAAATTTCAAATTTATTTTGACTCATATTAACTCAAGATACCTGACGAAGAACATCGAATCAAGACATTTGCCATGGAAGAAAACTTGATAAATTGAACATGAATTTAAATACTCTAGCTGTGTCCAATGTGTCTACCAAACTTTATTTTTCTTCTTTTTTTTTTCCTTTTCAGAAATGAGGCTAATTTATGTAATATCCCTTGACCTCCTGGAAATGCCAAAACAAGAAGTGACCAAGCAGGAGAGCCGGAACTGGACGGGAGATGGGATTATTAAGCAGGATTATGAATAGATAGGCTCATTCAGTCAGGCCGTTCCCGCTCCGGCCGCTCATTGTTTTTATGTTTTAGGGCAACTTTTGCCAATTCCAAACGGTCGAACGGAAGCGAAATATGTCCAGCCACCTGAACTAGTCCAGTCCAAAGTCCAAAGTCCAACTCCGGCCAGTCCAGTCCTGAGCACATAAACAAATCCCTTAAACGTTTTAAATGCCGGAGCCCAGCTGCAGGCGCCACGCCCCCCAAAAACACCACGTTCGCCCGCACATAAGTTGGTGGCAAACGCAACGAGAACTGAACGAAAACTGGGCAAAAAAAACCAATCGAAAATAGACAAAACGATGAAGGAAGCATACGAAATGCCGGCCAAATCCCAGTGACGGACACATACTCTAACACCAAACATATACTCTTTCATCTAAACAAATAATCCTGCATTTTAATAGATAACTTATTGGAAATATTTATTTTTTACTCTAGAAGTACGAGCAAAAGCGGAAACAGTCTGGCAACGCGACAAAGCCCTATCTAGACGTCGATACTTTTGATATCGATATATCAAATATCCCACAGCTCCTAACTTGTGACCAATAAATTTAAGTTAAAATATAACTAGATCTAGAAATTTATATAGTAATCTCCTCTATTTTGCTGCTTGATATATGTTGGAATCTTGTAACTCAGAATCTCAAAGCTTTAACTCGAAAACCTAATCTGAAAGCAGCTTAAAACTTATGTAAATCGCATCGAAACATTTGTAGATCCTTCTTGCCAGCCCAGACAGGCTTCACTGCGATTGAGAACGACCCTATCCAGGGGATAGGGTATGGGAATAGGGAAAAGTGGACATTGGACGCACTTGGAGCATGTGTGCGCACCATTTCATGCTCGAAAATAGTTTTTGGCCAACGATTGGGCGAGCGGAGTAGTCCGAGCAAATCGGACAGGATATGAGACAGTAGCAGGAGCAGGACCAGGACCAGGGCCAGGACCAAGACCAAGACCCCGGGACCAACCGAGCATCGCCCTCTGGTGCATCGTAAAAAATAAGCAGCAGCAAATTGTATTTTTATGAGCTGAAACTGTTTTGGGGCCACATTTCAATGTCGATAAAAACAACGACGGTCCGCTTGTCGAAGCTGCCCAAAAGGGGCGCCGGCTACATCTGGAGGTGGGGGCTTAGATGGGAGTGTAACCGGAACTGGTAGTGGGCTCCAGGAGGGCAGCCCCCACCGACAACAACAATAAAAACTGAAACAAAAACTTACAACAAATTACAAATAACGAGGCAAAACCCGGGCTGTGTGTGTGCTAATAGAAAACCGTGTGGCCAAATTGCACGGCCTCCTAACTCCGTCCGAAAAGCAGCTCCGGAAAACAGCAGACGGAGTCGGAGACGCGCCCCGTCAGCCGGACATTCATTAGGGCTAATTAAACGTGATCAGAGCACGAACTGGGGCTGGACTACCCCCAGACCCGAAACCTGAGGAGAGTCCGGAGCTCGGAGGCCGCATTGGAGTTGGTTGTCAGCTCCATCCCCAGTCCTAGCTGGTTTCCAGCCTAGGTATGTGCCCACATGCAACTGGTCCGCCGGAGCAGAGTTTACACTCGAAAAAGAAGATATAGATACTGTAGGGACTTACTTACCTGGTATGTTTTCAAGAAATTTAAATATTTTCCTGGAAATTCGAGTGTTCTCTCTTTATGCCAAGCTTTTTTATACACATACCAAATATTGTGCATCTGGTTGGAATAGATCCTGAGATTTTGGTACTATCTAACATTTGGATTAGATATCCTACTTGATACTTGGTGTTTCCTCCTTTCAAGTTGGGTTTCCTGGATGTGCTTTTACACTCAAAAAACAAGATTTTGTATAGATACTGTAGGGACCTGGTGTGTTTTCATAAAATTGAGATATTTTTCTGAAAATTCGATTGTCCTCGCTTTATGACAAGTTTTTTTACACACGTACCAAATTTTTTACATATAGTTGGAATAGATCCTGACATTTTGGTACTATCTTAAGGACAAGTTTTCATACTTGTGTTACTTGGTGCTTCCTCCTTTAAAGTTGGGATTTCCTGGAAGTGCTTTTACACTCAAAAAACAAGATTTCGTATAGATACTGTGGGGACTTAATGATACTTACCTGGTGTGTTTTCATAAAACAGATATTTTCCTCGAAATTCGAATGTCCTCGCTTTATGCCAAGCTTTTTTATACCCATACCAAATTTTGTGCATTTAGTTGGAATAGATCCTGAGATTTTTGATAAGATATCCTGCTTGATACTTGGTGTTGCCTCCTTTAAAATTGGGATTCCTGGAACTGCTTTTATGCTGCAAGCATTTTTAAGCACACACCATATTTCGCACATCTGATTCAAATAGGTCCTTTTGACACTAACTTCCTGGACTCTTGAAACTCCAAAAAGCTCATAAGGCCCAAGCACACCATTGTTGCATGTCCAATGGCACTGGGAGCTGGCCAAGCTGCTCCAGTTCATCTTCCTTGTCGGCAATATCATATCAAATATGTTCATCATGCTCCTCCGTTTGATTGCTGCTGGGATTCTAATATTAATTAAAGGCTCAAGGCAGCCAGGCCGCACACACAAGCTGCTGCTGCCGTCCCGCTCTGGCTGTGTGCACGCCCAGTAAATAAATATAATTAGCTGGGGGGGGAGGATGGAGGCGGGCAGGTCCTGGCGGTCCTCCCGCCACATGTGCTCTGTGTGGCACGCAAAATGAGATGACACTAAATCAAAGTTATTCAACTCACGTCGTTAAGTCATTAATCGAACAATGCACGGCAGGAGCGGCAGGAGCGGCAGGAACGGCAGGAACATGCCAGGACACACACTCGGGACGTACACACACGCACTCCCCCGCACAGACTCGTAACATATGCTGATATCGTCGCCTTTAACTTTGCCCTGGCTCTGGCTCTGGCTTGGCCTTTGTCTTGGTCCTGATCCCGCTCCCACTTCCCAGCCCCTGGTCCTGGCCGGGGACATCACGTTGAGGACCGCGTTGGCACATAATAACGGGCCCCCGACGACGATGATGATGATGTGGCCTTTGAGGTAAGCGGCGCCAACGCGGGACCCATCACATCAACGCGCCGCGCCGCTCCGCTCCTCGGACCTCTGACCTCCACCGACGACTATCCAATG
Source organism: Drosophila pectinifera (assembly GCA_008042775.1). NCBI lineage: Eukaryota > Metazoa > Arthropoda > Insecta > Diptera > Drosophilidae > Drosophila > Drosophila pectinifera. Next base: position 61,785 of record VNKC01003793.1, on the reverse strand, counting down.
CATTATTAAACGCATAAATTTCGACTGAAGTGGCAGGCACCCCGAAATGTCCTTGGTGCCCGGGACAGATCCGCTGGGGCGGACAGGAGGCGGACGCGGACACGGACGCGACTCCGTCCGAGTCGGAGGCGCAGTGGGACCGGAGACCCTTCTCCGAGTGACAACGGTCGGCGAGTGGTCGCGGACTGTCGCCGCCCTGCGGTGGACAGCAGCGCACTTCAAGTGCATTTGACAAGACGCAGCTACGGCCCGTACACTGAGGAAAAACGCACCAAGCTACGACTAGACCACAAACTATAAAATCCATTTCGATCCTGGGTATATTATAGTGACAGATTTAACAGTATCAAAATGGCACATAGGAAATATAACTTACTTGTAATATTATAGAGATTGTAAGTAACCTATAATTTATTTTGTACAATTATATTGGAAAGAATGCTTGTTTCCGTGTAGTGACTGGTTCCGGGGCGGACAGCCAACCGCAGATATCTCTGGGACTGCTTATGTCCCTCTCTTCAGCCAGCATGCCCATTGGCCAGGAGATCCCATGGCATTTTGCGGACTTTTATGCAGGTCCTTGGGCCTTTTGAGATGAAAGTAAACGGAAGCAGTTTCATTTCAATTCAGCCTTCAGTCATGACAATCTGGTCAATCATAAATAAATATTGAAGGGTGCCACAGAAATCGTCATAGAGTCTTAACTCTAACCCATTTAACAGATACTTTATGCTATATAAACTGAGTATTACAAATAAAAGTAAGAGTTCAACTAATAAAAATTGGTACTTTAGCTAAAATCAAAATAGTCTGGCAACACAACGAAACGCAAACAGCCCTGTCTAAGTGCCGATTACGTTTGATATCGATATCTTCCTCGATATCTTCCTCGCTGCGCCATGAGCGGAATGGAATTGTGCAGATTATTTCCAGCCCGTGCAGATTAACCTACCTTTTCGGACGAACTTTGCTCGCCTTTCCATGGCGACAGCAATTATGGGAATTAATAGGAACCTCGCCAATTTCGGCGAAATCGGAGGCGACTTTAACAAAGTTTTACCAAATTGGGCAGCAAATAATCGCCGAGCCCGGGCCAAACTGAATTGGAAGCCTGCTGAGCCTGGTCAGCTGCTTTGGCATATTTATGCGGAAAAGTAAACCACCATCCAGCATCCACCAGCGACCATATAGCAGTCACCGCATTCAGGAGTTACACACATCGCAACAGGGCAGGGTGGCAGGAGGAGTGGACTAGGAGCCGGACCTGGAATGGGGGTCATCCTCATTGGGCAACTGTCGAATGGAAGAGTGGCAACTGGCGAATGGCCCCGGTAATAGGATTATGCCCGAGCTCCATCAAAGCCAAAACAACCGCAACCACGCATAATTGTTCAATTTATTTATTTAAGCACGAAATGCGTAGCCCATAGTCCAACACAATGCGCACACACACAGTGGGGGATCCCTCCTTTTTGGCCATCCATCCAGTCCTGCCTCAACCCGACACCATCGCTGCTTTCCTGCTGCTGCTACTCCTGCTCCCGGCAATACAGCAAACGTTTTTCGGTTTTTGTGGTCAATGAAAAATCGCTTTAAATAATGAATTTCATTTAAATAAATATTTAAAAAGCTGTCAGCGAACTTTTATGGGCTCTCCCAATGGACGCATGGGGCAGAGTGCTGCCGTTGCTGCCGTTCAAGATGAATGGGGTGACTATGTGGCGAGGGATCAGCACCTGGCCGGGATTGATTGGTGTCGGCCAAGCTTCTATCAGTCCCTGGCCCACCGGCAGTGTCAAAAGGTTATTGTCTATATTATTTATAATTAATAAAGTTGTTTTACTGCGGATTAAATCACGCCTTCAAATGGGGCTCACTTGAACTGGGTTTTATGGGTTATATATTGGTCAGAATTATACAATTACATGGCTTTTATTTAACTTGCTTATAATTCTCACAAGTTATAAACAAATATAAAGGCAGAGCTGTCACTCTAAGGAAACAAGAAAGATAAATATACAGATAAATGAGGTGTTTTGTTGTTTCTTTATTTACTACTAAATAATTTGCAGATGTGAACTTTATTCGAGGGCAATCTTTGATTTTCCTAGGCTTTCTGGGTGTTCTAAGAGGAAACTTTGGCCCACGCTGGCTCTGACTTCTTCATTTCATTTCAGTTCGCTTCCGCTTCCGCTGGCTTCGATTCATATTTCATTTTCGTTCCCGTTTTATTGCCATACAATCAGCGAGGGGGACGGGGACGGGGACGGGGTCTGGGCAGTCGGCAGACACGAGAAATTATAATTACAATTTGGCATCCGTATACCCGCCACGGCCAGGACTAATTAGTCTCCTGAGCGTGTTCTCTGATTCCCGATTTCTGATTATTGTAAATCTCCGGTCACGCACAAACGAAACAATTCATAAATTTAATTTTTGTGCGGCGAATAGGAGGAGGGAGCAGGATCCCAGACTGGAACTGGAACTGAAACTGGGACCTGGGACTGGGACCTGGACAGGAGCGAGTGATGCCAGAGTCGCCGCCACTCGACACGTCGCGCAGCCAGCGAATTCCCACAATAAACATTTGCACGGGGCAGCCGGCGAGGATGATAATGTTGATGACGATGTACTATAGTTGCCATGCCCCATCACCCCCATTACCTCCGATGATTATGATGATGCCGATGATGATGATGATGACGACGACGATGTGGGTAATGACGCTGATGACGACACACCGCTGGGAATTATTTGTATATGCAGTCATGTAGCATCGATTAATCATTTTATTATTATTGCCATTCGCTGGCGTTCCCACAGCTCGTGATCCTCATACATACGACTTTTCAAAATAGCGGGGAAAACGGGGAAAACGGGGAAAAGCGGGAAAACCGAGCTGGGCGGACTCCAGCAAGGTGTGCGCTGGAACTGAAAACCGTGTCCATAATCGCTTCGAGGCAAGTGTAGTGTTTTCGATTGATGGGTTCACAAATCAAGGATGCCGCCCAACAACTGTACTTCTGGATGATGGGTCAAAATCATTTACACACAAAAATAAGCTTAAAATTGGCCCACAAAGGCCACGTCAGAACACGACATTCCGCTGGTAAATTAAGTCCTTGCGTTAATTAAATAATCTTTCTTTAAAGGGAGACTTCCTTTTGCAGAGCGCGAAAGAGCGGGTCCCGCTTCGCGTGCAATGTACAAGCCAAGCACCAACAACAGCTTATAAGTAAACCATATGGACATACATGTAGTTCATATGTATCTAGCTAAAAGCTTATTTCAGCGGGTGCCATCAACGCCTACTGATGATGAAAGTTAGCTAACTTCTGGATCAATTATATTATCATTTACACACAAATGAAGCTTAAAATTGGGCCAACACAGGCCACGTCAGAACACGACATTCCGCTGGTAAATCAAGTCCTTGCGTTAATTAAATAATTTCTCTTTAAAGGGATACTTACTCGCTCACAAGAGCGGGTCCCATTTCGGAAAGATTTTCTCTCTTTTACGCTTCGCGTGCAATGTACAAGCCAAGCAGCAACAATAGCTTATAAGTAAACCATATGTACACATATACACTTCACATGTGGTTCATATGTATCTAGCTAAAAGCTTATTTAAGCGGGTGCCATCAAAGGCTACTGATGATGAAGGTTACACATTATACATTATAAAGGCGGTACCTCGTGCTCTGTGCTCCATGTTTACTGAACAAAAGTTAGGTATTATATATAGTTTGTTTCATAAAGACGACTATATTATCATTAATGGCAATCAGATCCATGCAGCCACTAGCAGTAACTCTAGCAGTCCTGGAGCTTCGACAATCATGGCTAATATTGACATATAGGGCTTCAGGAACTGTCACACATAATTCCAGGCAGTCGGAAATAATCGAGAAAGTAAGCTTGCGTGTTCCAGAGGACTGCAACCGAGAGGCCTAGGGGTATCACTTGCTGAGAGCCCTTACTGGACGCCGTATTACCGGTACTACCCAAAGAGAGATCCTGATCCGATCGAGGCACCTCCTGGAAGTGAGAAATGTACGCTGCGGTGAAGCCCCTGTCCAAGTATTTGCGCCTGAAGACGGTTCGCATCTACGACCCCATCTTCACGTTGCACTCCAAGTGCACCATCGTCATCCTGCTGACCTGCACCTTCCTGCTGTCGGCGAAGCAGTACTTCGGAGAGCCGATCCTGTGCATCAGCTCCGAGAAGCAGACGGAGTACGTGCAGTCCTACTGCTGGACCATGGGCACATACATCCTGCCGTCGGAGGGCGAGGGCGAGGGCCAGGGCGGCGTCAGCGGCAGTAGCTGGGACCTGGCCTCCTACTCCGCCGGGGACTACAACCTGAGCAGCCTGCGGGCTCTGATGGCCAAGAACCAGCAGTACGCCCGGGTCTTCTCCATCGCCGAGGGCGTGGGCCCGGAGACGCGCGGCGTGACCAAGCGATTGTATCTGCGCTACTACCAGTGGGTCTTCATGATCCTCCTCTTCCAGTCGCTCCTCTTCTACTTCCCCTCGTACCTCTGGAAGGTCTGGGAGGGGCAGCGCATGAAGCAGCTGTGCTGCGAGGTGGGCGACGCCCTCATCCTGGAGGCCACCTACCGCACCCGCCTGAAGATGCTAACCAAGTACTTCCGAGCGCCGTTCGCGCCCATCCACTGCTGCTACGCGATGAAGTACGCCTTCTGCGAGCTCCTCAACTTCCTCATCAGCGTGAGTCCGTGTTCATCCCTGCAAATTACAGAAAGAATGAGGAAATGCCTTATTTAATGAGCGCCTTCACCCGACAGATGCTGAACTTCTGGCTGATGGACGTCGTATTCAATGGGTTCTGGCACAAGTACATCCACGCCCTGGCCGCCATACCCGTCTACGACTGGAACCTGTGGAACATGATGACGTCGCGCGTCTTCCCCAAGGTGGCCAAGTGCGAGATGTTCATCTACGGGCCGAGCGGAACGCCCAACATCCTGGACATCCTGTGCGTGCTGCCGCTGAACATCCTGAACGAGAAGATCTTCGCCGTGCTGTACGTGTGGTTCCTGTTCATAGCGATGCTGGCGGGCATCAACCTCTGCTACCGGCTGCTCCTCTTCTGCTGCTCCGAGCTGCGCCTGCAGCTGCTGCGCACACACCTGCGCGGGATGCCGAAGGCCCATGTCCGTGAGGTCCTGGCCACCGTCGGCTACGGCGACTGGTTCGTGCTCATGTGCGTCAGCATCAACGTCAATCCCTCGCTCTTCCGCGAGCTGCTCGAGCAGCTCTACGCCAAGCAGGAGTCCAGCTCCCAGGATCCCGAGGCGCCGCCGGTCACACCGCAGCTGCAGCTGCAGCAGCAGCCACACCTGCGCCAGATCCAGGCGAAGACAGAGGGCAGTTCGAGTCAGCATCGCAGCGTCGGCCTCGACCCGATGTCAGATCGCCACTCGGTGGGGGCACTCAGCATCCGGCGGGCAGAGGGGATGCCCACTGCTCCGAATATCCACCTGATGGCGCCGAACGATGAGATTATCAGCATGGATCGCTTCTTCCACGAGAGCCAGGTCTAGAACGGGACTTGACAGGTTCAAATTTCGTTATTAATAAACAAATTTTATTTGGAAACTAAGAGAACGGTTCAAAAGACTTTAGATACTGAAGGGGTCTTCAGTTCAGCCTTCTACAGTTCCCTAAGTTCCATTCACTCATTCCAATTGTTCCATTAACCTTTTCCTTCCATTTCCACTGTGAGTCGTAGGCTTTTGTGCTGCCTTCCAGTTCCAGCTCAGTTCCGCTAACTCTGTTAGTTAATGAGTCCCTTTACATTCCCTTTGTATGTTTCCAGTTTCTTGCTGTCCTTCATTTCATTACATTTTTCTGATTACATTTTTAAGCTCATTTCTTAGTCTTGCCCTTGGCTCAAGCTACAGTTACACTTACAGTTATGTTCCAGTCCATTCAGTTCCGTTGCTCGGTCGGTCAATCTATCCCGGGATCGCCTCGCACTCCACTAACATTCCATTTGCCGAGTTTTATCATTTTTGCAAATAAGTGAATTGCATCAGAATGCAAATAAAATGCACTAATCAAAATGACAGCGGGGCGGCAGGGAAGGGGGAAATGGGATGGGGGTAAATACCAGCAGGCATAACAAAAACTTTAACAAACTTGCAAAAGTCAAACAAGCCAAGCCTGAAACATAGTGGCAGCGCGCTGCTCTCGCTGAGAGATGATGACGATGATTGCAAAACTCTTCTTCTTCCGCTGGTTAAGCTTTTGTCTGTCTGCCAACAGGTAAAACTAACAACAACAAGTGGCGGGGTGTGAGGAGAGAGAGTGAGAGCCAGTGAGAGAGGGTGGAATGAACGGGAAGAGGAAGCGACGACATCGCAAATGGCGGCAATTACATGCAGCTACAGCATCAACAATAACACAACAACAACTACAGCGGGAGAGAGTCGGAGAGAGAGAGCGAGAGAGAGCGGGCAAAAGAAAGACGCGGGCAAAGTAAACATCACTTTGTCTGAGGCGGCCAAAGAGAACAAGAGAGATAGAGAGGTGAAGGAAGAGGAGGCTGCGGGAGCGCGGCGCAAAATAAACAAAGTTAATTTTAATTAAAAACCGCAGGAAACCGAAAAAACAACAAAATGCTAAATAAAATGGGCGTGAACGAGGCGACTCAGCGATGCCGATGACGATGACGATAACGATGACGCCGCAAGGAGTGAGAAAGGAAGCCGTGCATATGCAAGTGCGAGAAATAGAAGGGGAGACAGACAAACAGACACACAGACAGTTATACAAGCCAGAGAAAACACGCCTCAAGCTGAAAGCGAGCAGCTGGAGATGGTAGGCCGAGACACCAACATATTCCTTTCTTGCTCGCTCACACCCGCACGCTATCCGCAGGCCACCAATGGATAACTGTAACTGTAACAAAGACACATGTAAACAATTCCGTTTGTCTTCGCCGCCGCCGTGCCTGCCTAGTTTTAATTATACAAAGCGAAAACTTTGCCCGCACTTTATCTACCCCTTCTAACTCCTTCCCCCCTCCCACTGCTCAACTTCGCCTGAAAGTTGCAAGTGAGCAACGGTAAAGCGATTTTTAACTAACCGCAATTCCCAATCCGCAAGGCAGTTGCGGAATCTCAAAGCGATTCCTCGCAGAGCTTCCGGTTCCAGTAGAGGCCCTGGAACAGATCCCGAAGCCGAGATGCTACGTTTAGAACAAGAAACAACAGCACAACTAATTGGCTGTAATGAGCAGCCTTTATTTGATCGTAAAAGCCACAGATTCTGCACTAATCAGCTGTTCTGTTCCCCACACGAAACAAAGCTATCGGGGTTTTATGGGGCTAGGGTAAGTGCTCCACCGAATATAATTATTGTGATTCCCTCGCCACGATCAAGTTTATATGTACATATTTTTGTATATCTTATAGCTGCTTTTCCAACGAACGGACGTTGTTTTATCCAAATAAATGTAATTAAATTTGACAGATTTTCAAAGCTTTTAAGGCCAAACCAAAATGGTAGCATACTTTCTGGGTTGAACCCATTCGTTTCGTATTTGGCAGCCACGATGCCACAATTTAGGGTAAAATACCACCAAATAAACATAATTTGAACTCTGGGCAAATATAATTTCATAAATATACATAAGCACTGGACAAATGTACTTAAATAAATATATGTACAGGCACTAAGCAAATATACATATACATCCTCAATTATATTTGTAATTGTTCAAAAATTTAGAGCCCTATTTGGACAAGAAACAAGTGCTAGTAAATAGCTCTTAAAACCTAAAATAGCGGATTTAGTGCAATAAATAATCAAATTAATAATATTATTACCTTCCACTTTGAGCTTTGACCACAGGCACTGGCTGGTAAATAAGAGTTATTTAGGGCAGATTCTATTTTTATCAAGCGTGATGGCTTTCCTTCTCCGAAACGGATTACAATGTGGGATGGAGGGCACGGCAGATGTCTGTGCGCCGCCTCCATCTATGCCCGTCACCTTGGTTTCCCCAGAGCTGTTTTCCCAGCGAAGGACGAACAAAGAAAATTAGAAATAAATTAACAAGTTAATTGAGTTTCTTGTTTAGGCTGCGGACGAAGGCGATCCCAAGCAGGCGAAGACGCCAGACCCCAGGCTCCAGACAAGACCCTATGGCCAATAATCGCGTCACCCCGTCCACAGTTGCGGCCACAGAACTAGCACTGTACCACGAAACCTTATCTTAGCTGGCTAAACTTGTGAATATTTGCTGTAATCCTTATGTATCTATATAAGTGATTTCCTCCAGTGTATGGCTAGTTTTTCGATAAGCTGCAGTAAGTATCGATATTTGTTTCCCACTATGCAAGCATCATCACTTGCTTAGTAAGAACTGCCTATTAACTTATCAAAGCCCAAATGGGATGCTTTTCCCAGTGCATGGGACCGAGATAGTAAATTGAGGGATTTTAGTAATTTATATAGCCATTAGCGCCTCCCGGAGCTTTTCACTTAGCGGCAGGTGTGCCACCCACCCAAAGTCCCCCCCTTGCTGATGGTGTCGAGTGCGCTGCGGTTTGTCAGGTGCGTTAAACGGTGCGGTCCCCGCTGCGGTCGCTCCTCGGTTATTAACAATTAACAATTAATGCTAAATCAATAAGCAAACACGACATATTTGAAAGGACGCCTGAGCTGCCTCCCAGCCTCCCTGCCACCCTGCCACCCTGCCTCCCTGCTGCTCCAGGTGAAGGGGCAATGTCATTTATATGCTAATTACGGGCGGCTCAAGGCAGGCCGGGCCGCTTTGCTGCAGCATTTCCTAGTTGAGACCGGCCACTCGACGAATTAATTAAAAATGCTGCGCTGTGACCACGAAATTACCGAACAACGCCACCGCAGGACAAAAGCCAAGCCCAGCCCAGCATCAGCGGCAAATGCAATCCTCGCATCGAGGAGGGCGTCCTGTGTCCTAGGCCTATGTGGGACATGTGCAACAAAATCATTTTTCAATTACATTTTCGGGTTTTCGTGTGCGGTCCGAGTTTGGTCCTTTAAAAAGCGCCCACGACCACATGCCAGGTCTACTGTGCGGGGGATGGAAGGATGGAAGTCCTGCGGAAGGACAAGTGCCGAGTGCATAGTGCACAGTGCCGCGTGCTGAGTGCTGAGTGCTGAGAGCCGCCCGCTTGTCCAACGTCCAACGTCCGACGTCCGGCCTTCGCTACATATTGAAAATTTGCTGCAAAATTGATTCCACGGCATTTTTGCGGATGCGGACGCAAAGCATTTTGAATGACCATTGATCACAGGAGCAGCAGGAAGTGAGGAAGCGGAAATGGCGGGGAAGCCATAGCACAAACATCCATGGAGGATATAAGTTATAAATACAATTGTGGCATAGAATCCTACTACTTAACCTTCCTCTTTGACCAAGGACACTCCTTTCTCCTGTTCTCCAAAATACTCCCTTTTCCGCAGTTTCTGGACCACTCAAAAGAGAGATTTTAAAACACTTTTTAATGCCGCCTAAACAGGAAGTATTCTAGCCTTTTCTTTATAAATAAATATATAAGAGTGGGAATTTGGTTATTTATTGTAAGGTTTGAATGTGTTATTTATGAATGTTCATATAAATAAACTCGTTTGTCACCGTTACAAGATCAACACTCTCGATGCTCTCATTCCCGTCGTCGCCACTCGTCACTTTGATCCTTTCCGCTCGTTGTTTATTGCTCGTTTACTCGCCGGTATCATTATACTTGGTATACTTCCGTCTAGAAATATAGTAAATATCAACTCCCAGGAAAGAAAACAGCCAAATTAGCTAGCTAGCTTTTTCTTTATAAATAAATACATAAACGTGGAAATTGGTTTATTTATTGTAAGGTTTAAATGTGTTATTTATGAATGCTCGTATAAATAAACTCGTTTGTCGCCGTTACAGGATCATCTCTCTCGTCACTCTCATTCCCGTCGTCTCTACTCGTTGCTTTGATCCTCTTTCGCTCGTTGCTTATTGCTCGCTTACTCGCTGGTCTCATTATACTAAGCTGTCACCACTCATAGGGATATAGGAAAGAAAACAGCCAAGTTATAGTAATTTTCCTTTATTTTCGGTTCATTAACAGTGCTTTTCGCCCTCTTAACGGTGTAAATTATAGCAATTAGTATCGATAGAGATGCTAATTGAATTTCATGCAATCGTTAATCTTTAATTAAAACGTTAAACCGGGGCTGTTAATAACCGGACTAGCAGCGATTTGCTTGGATAAACACATAAATATCGCCCAGACCACCGAGCTGGCGGCTCCCACAGGCCAGGCGGATCGGATTGCCTCTGCACAGCTCCGTGCCTGACCAGAAACTGCCGTAAACAGTGCTGATGCAATTGCATTTCCCCGGATACCCGGATTCCCTGATTCCCGGATTCCCGGATTCCGATGTGCCTTTAGCCGCCGCTCATGCACAGCACAGCCCAGCCATCGCCCAGAGGCACCGACACCATCATCGGATGGGCTCCGGCCCACTCCCATCGCCTGGTCATCATCCGTACCGTTTTAATCAATTATAATTGCTAGCATTTTTGATTAGTTGGCACCTGCCTCAATCATCTGCAACGTCCGAATGGTCGGAATCGTTTTGGTCAACCGTACAAAGCAACGGATGTTGGATGTTGGATGTTGGATGCTGGGACTGGGACTGGGAGTGGGAGTGGGAGTGGGGCTGGGAGTGGGCCTCCTGCTCGTCCACATGCGGTTGGGGGGGCCGGATATTCCGGCACAGATAGAGGGACGCAGCAGGCTGGCAAACATTTTACGTAATTGCGCACATATTTAAATTGCGTTCCATATTGCACAATACATCAAATTATGGCCCAAAGTAAAGTAAATCTGACAGAGGGCGGCCCGGGCGGAGGGGAGACCTAAGGCCAGTTAATAAGTAAGCCGGAGCATCATCCTGCTGTCCGGCTGTCCGGCTGTCCGTCTGTCCGGAGCTGTCCGCCTGTCCGTCCGTTCGTACGGCCTTTGTCTCTCCGTCTCGCATGCATTTTGCATGAGATTTTTCAGGCGACTGACTCCGGACTTGGACTTGGACAGGGACGACCACTGTCGACCACTGCTGCACTGTAATTTATTTAGATTGTCTCGGCAAATATTTATGCACATCTTTCCATTGATTTATAAATCAATTGCCGCCCGGGGGCAGGGGCGGCTCTGTCTGTTTGTAATTAACGGAGAGGCCATCAAGACAAATTACCTGAAAGCACTTTCCCATTCGAGATGTCGCAAACTTTGTGGCCTGCGAGTCGGGGATCGGGATCAGGAGACAATCCGCCTGGGCGCCAGGACACTTTTGGCGAGCAGTGTTCGGAGTTCAAAGCTAATCCCTGCCTTCTCTGCCGGAGCAGGATTAGTTTTGAATTGCCGCTCCTCGCATTACGACCAATTGTCCGTGGCTTCGGCAAGGGTTTGGGTTTGGGTGGCTGCTCCTGCTCCCGCTCCCACTCCTTTTTCTCTCCTTGCGGCTCATATCCTTGGCCATGGCTGGTTAAGTTTGCAACTGATTTGATTTCATCCCGGCCAATTGTCCATGCTGCCACGCCTACAGCTCAGAGCTCGGCAACAAAGAACGGCTGGAACGTCTGTCACCTTGCTTCCCTTCAGACCCGCACTCAGCGCAGCACAGTTGAGGTTACGAAAATAGGACTGAAAATTGGACTGAAAATAGTACTGAAGGACTCTCTCTCATTTTGATCAACTCACCGCTGTTGGCTTTCAGAGTCTTAATAGAGGTAAACGCAGAGTAAGAGTAAAAGTAGAGCAGCGAATAACTGCTCTCGCTTTGCGGTGTGGTTGCTGCTTTGCTTGTACGTTGCAGCGAGATAGAGATAGAGTCAGACGAGAACACGCATACATAGATGCGCAAAGTTTTTACCTCTCATTTTGATCAACTCACCGCTGTTTTTTTTTAGAGTCTTAATAGAGGTAAGAGTAAAAGTAGAGCAGCGAATAACCACTCTCGCTTTGCGGTGTGGGTGCTGCTTTGCTTGTACGTTGCAGCGAGATAGAGCTTGGAGTCAGACCAGAACACGCGTACATAGATGCGCAAAGTTTAAACCGAAAAGCAAGTTGTCTCAAGAGAGCGGGAATTGGAAGGATGCGTTCCTGTTTTAAATCTGAGAGCGCAAAGGCAAAGAGCGAAAGTGAGCGGGTCTTAAGATTAAATTAAAAATATTTAAGATCAGAATGCAGGAAGGATTCAGTTTAAAGGCCAACTAAATATATTAACTCGTTCCATTCAGCTATTCGGATGGCCGCTGCAGTGCATATCCGTATCGTCCTGATATGTGTGTATAGAGAGAATATTTCACAGGCAATTTCGCATCCTCGCACACACCCCGACCCGCCGAGAACGCTTGCGTCTTGGTCCTGGCGGTGGTCCGGCTCTTGGAGTCCTGGAGTCCTGGGCCGGGGCCATGGCGACATTCACTATTGTGCATACACAAACTCTAATAAAAAATTCAGTTCACGTCTCGAGCACTTATTGATACGTGAGCATAGATGCCACACACTGGCACTCGCACTCGCACCGTGACATAAGTAGCGCATATATATGCATAAGGTCCTTCGGGCTCGGGGGAAGGGGCCATCGAGGACATCGGCCTCTGTAGACGGAGCACAAGGCGGCCCGGTGACAATTACTGACCATGAAAAATGAGAAAAGGACTCGATCAATGCCAGTGAGATGAATCAATTTTTCGGGGGCCCGAATCACAGGGAGCTTCCAATTAAGGTCAGCAACAGGACAAGGTCAGTTAGTGGGGAGAGCTAAGCTCCTCCTGGTAGCGAAATTTATAAAATATACAGGATATATGCAGATATATGCAGACACCTATCGAAGGTGGGACCGAATCCATAATACGTGCCATATTGCGAAATTATTCAAAATGCAATAAACAAAAAAGTAAACAAATGCTGATGCATTTGCCCGGCATTTGTGGGAAATAAATGCCGGGTACTTATGTGTGTACCGGCGGTAATATCCTATAGGGTAATTACGACTGGAGAACTGACATTTTTATTCAACCGAAACTCGAGCAATTAAGGCATTAATTAAAAGGATTATATTATCGCGCGTCAGGCATGTCCTTGCACCCGAGGAGACCCCAATCGCAGCTATCATTTTTCATCTCTATTGTTGTCGGAATTATTTTATTTGCGTGAGTTCCGTCCTCTAAATAATTAGCGAATGTGTGCAATGTAAGGAGTATTGATTACTTCAGCATCTATCTGTATTATAGTTAAATGCACCTATGTGCATACATATTATATATATGTGCATGCATTATACATTCAAAAACTATTAATTATCATAATTAAGCTTGAATGGCGTTCGCTCTTTGAGGCGCCACTAAAATAATTATGATAAACGCTTTCATTGAGCTGGCTGTGTGGGGGAAGTCACTGTGAAGTCTAGTATCTATAAAATAATATATATTCACCTTTTCCAAGCTTATCTTGAAGTCGAATTAAGTTCTAAGTAAGCCTTGAGGCTAGGCTAGCTATAATTCTGTCTGAAAAAAGCTAGCAAAGACTGGATGCTTGAGAAAAGGTTCCCTAGCATCCAGTTCAGGTCTCAGTGGCCTACAATCCTGGCTCCTCAATCGCTGTCATATTAACCGGAGGTTAAGCGACAGCAGATTCTGTAAAGGGCAAAGAGTGTGCTGTAAGGCGTAAAAACATCTTCATTATTATTATCATTACATCTTCAATATTTTGTTGAGCCAACAAATTGCTAACTGTCGGAGTTAGTGCTAACTCTCACCTGAACCATCGATAACTAGCTAACTAACTCTCCCTAATACTTTCTTTTTGAAAAAAAAAGTCATAAAATAACGTTCGGAAAAGGTGTGAACATCGCCTTATCTGTTATCATTTAACCTTTGGTTAATGTAACAGCATGTAACTTTAACTATTAATCTATAACTATAACCAAAGTTTAAATGACAAGCGAATCTGTAAAGCGCAAAGAGTTTGCTGTAAGGCGAAAGACAGTACTCAGTATGCAAAACCAACGACTTCTTAACTCCCAGTTATACTGTTAACTCTCACCTGAGCCATCGCAAACTAACCCAAAAACTCTCCCTAATATTTTCTTTCTAAAAATAGCGAACAAATAACGAACACAAAAGGTGTGAATATTAAGAAAGCAGTTCTGAAAAAGGTTTCGCAGTTAATACTGAGTTATCACCTCATCTGTTATCATTTAACCTTTGGTTTATGTAACAGCAACTTTAACCATTAAGGTATAAATATAAAGCTCATGTTACTGTTATATTCATCAAAGTTTAAATGACAACCGATTCTGTAAAGCGCAAAGAGTGTGCCGTAAGGCGAAAAGACAGTACTCAGTATGCAGAGCCACCGAGTTTTTAACTCTCAGTTAAAGTGTTAACTCTCACCTGAGCCATCGCAAAATAACTGCCCTGAATCTAAACTGGACATTAAGCCATAAGACCATTTCCTGGAAGAACATGTCTGACTTGATGCCAAAAAATTAGAATAGTGGCCGTTCCGGGCCCTTCCCCAGGCGATAACCCAGATGAGCTGGATGATAATGACAAATCGCTACTTCCATTCACTGTACTCCGCCCGAACCCGTCACTGGGCCCGACCTCTGACCCTGCCTCTGCCTGTGCCATTTAATGTGCATGTCACAAAGGAGCGAGCCAATCTCGGCATAAACAGGTAACACCAGGGGAGACAATAAACTGCAATGGCCTCGCATGCATGCTGCTGGCGGGGATGGGGCAGGGGGACGCTGGATGGGACACTGGTGGATACTCGGGCCAGCTCGGCACACAAAGAGCGGAACATTTTGTTAAGGCCACTTTGCGACATTTTAATTTAAATGCTAATCAGTTGCCAATAGACTAAAAGAACGGAGCTAGCCCACCTCGAGTGCAGTTCCAGCTCCGTGCGGTTCCGCTGTGTGTGCCGGGCGGGCCGGGCGGGCCGGACGGGTCGGGTGTGTGTGTGGCGAGTGTGTTGTCACGGGTGTGTGCGAAAATTGCAAGTCATTTGGCCGGGGCGAGGTGCGGCGGCGGCGGCGGCGGCAGCGCTGCAATTTGTATTTAAAATGTCGGCCGTTGTGGATTATCTGCGGAGCAGAGGAGCAGGCCTACGGCGGAAGCACGACGGGAACAGGATCAGGAGCAGGACACTCGCCGAAACCTGACTGTGGAAACCTGAATTTCGATAGAAAGTAATTTTATATACACTCAAAGGACTTGTTTCCTAGTATTCGAGTGCTAATAATCATGAAAGTTAGTGTACAATAAAGTTGCAACCTCTTGGAGTCTTGGCCAGAAACAACGCTAGTAATGTCTCATATTTCGAATATAAGATTACTTTAATAGATGGTATGTATGCATAATGAATACCTATTTTTTCCCAGTGCACCGAGCCACCTAAAGCTGATTGTAGCTGTTGTTTGGGCGTCGTGCCGTCATTATCATTTGCATTTGCATTTTCGGCCGGCTCTTCGTGGGCTTGTTGGGTAAATATGGTCATTTTATGCAGCGTTCGTCCACGAGATGGCATTTAAGGAGGCGCAGGAGGTCCTCCCCCAAGCACACTTGGGCCATAAAGGCTATGTCCACCGCGAGTGCGCAGGGAACCGAGTTAATAAAAACGGATTTAAGGCTATTAAGAACTAGAATTTGAATTTGAGTTATCCTGGCCGCCCGATATCGATAGGCGTCAATCGAATACAGCCGCTAAAAAGCAGCCTGATGCGGCACTCGACAAGTTAATCGAAGGGAAACTTTTTGGGTGAATTTGATTTCTTTAACGAAATAAAAGAGCACAATACACTTACTTTGCTGAAGTCTTTGGAAATGCTAGCATTCAAAACCCGAAATTCGGCTGAGGAATGTTTTATTTATTTATTTATTTACTTAAATGTATAACTTGAACGCTTTCCAACACTGCCAGCTGATTGCACTGGGGTTCGTTTTTTCCGTTTCGTTTGGTTTACTTTTACGTTTCTGTTGTTTATTTTCGAGCCAGCGCTCGACCAGCCCGTAACACCCCCCCAAATGGCCGATCGGAGGAAGAGCCTTGGCGAGGAGTCCGAACACAAGGGCCATCGCCTGCTGCAGTTCACCAACTGCCGCCTGGTACGCGGCCACCGGCTCATCCGCGACGATCTGTGGGTGCGCGGCGGCCGGATCGTGAATCCGGAGCCCGTCTTCTTCGACGAGCAGGCCACCGCCCATCAGCGGGTTGACTGCGGCGGCGCCATCATCGCCCCCGGCTACATAGACCTCCAGATCAACGGTGAGTGGAGGGACTCTTCTCAATCCCAATCCCGACCCAAACCCGGTTCCCATTGAATTTCACTTTCGCCTCGGTGCGTGCAATCAGTCGCCAAGGTCGTCGCTGCTGCGGTTCATGTTTGCCCCTTGACGGGCGAGCGAGCGCACATATGGAGCACTCGTAATCGCGGCGAGGGTTAATCTTATCGCGGCTTTAACTGCCCAAGCGGCAGCTCAGCCGGAATGGGAGTAGGTAGAGCACAGTGGGGCCTGGTGGCGGGTGACCGCTGGTGCTGGCCAGCGATAAGCGAACAAAGGAGAGTCCACTGGAAAAATAACCGCATTTCCAGTTTAGTTTTGGGCACGTAAAATAGATTTCTATATTTCCTGAACCCTAAAGCCCCTTAGTATAAGGTTTCTCTAAATATTTGTATTTCAAAAAGCTTCGCTTGGGTTCTTTGAATAGGTTTTTATATTCGCCAAGGATTCTGCTGCAGTTCAGTTAATGGGGACACCAGAAAGTATAAGAATATATTCCTCAATCTGTCAGTAAATCTCCCTTAATAAGTATTACCAACTGTTTTAAATAGTGAAACTCATTAACTTATACATTAAATACCTTTAAAAATGCATTTATTTGACCGCAGAAATTAAACTATTTTAATTTGAAGCTCGAAACCTAGGCACTATTGTCTAATACCACTTCAATTCCATGATCCTTAGCTTAGGACTTCCCGATTATTAAGGTTTTTATTATTATTATTATTTCCTTTACAATATATCACTTAAATTACAGAAAATGCATATAATACCTTTCCTTTATCTACGATTTCTTTACTTATTTCACTTCCCAATTATTAAGGTTTTTATTATAATTACTATTGCCATTAAAATAATTCCATTAAATTGCAGATTTGATTCCTTTACTCACTTGTTTTCCCTGTCAAGTTATCAAGTTCCACGCGAAACCCAAAGAGCCAGTGCCCACTTTATTTTGTTTATTAACCACTCACAATTTGAGGCCATCGATGAGACTTCGTTTTAAAAATAGAAAAACAAGAAATTGCTTTAATTAAGCTTAAGGTCAGTGGCCGAAACAGAGCTAAATTAACGGAAACCAAGGAATATATCTGCAGAAAGGCTTGTCTCTTAAAACCTGTGTTATAAAGACCACTCACAGCATAAGTCTCTTCCCTTTGCAGGCGGCTATGGCGTGGACTTCTCACACGACATCGAGACCATCGAGGAGGGTGTGCAGAAGGTGGCCTGCGGTCTGGTCAAGAGCGGCGTCACCTCGTTCTGCCCCACCCTGGTGACCTCGCCCAGCCAGAGCTATCACACGATATTGCCGCGCATACCGAAGGAGGTGCCAAATGGCGCTGGGGTTCTGGGCATCCACGCCGAGGGTCCGTTCATCAATCCGCAGAAGAAGGGCGCCCACCCGGAGAACTGCATACGCACAATAGACAAGGTGCGACGCTCTAGCCTACCTTGGTTTATTACTACCTTTCATTCTAATCCAATATCCTGTCTCCCTTTAGCAACAGGGACTGAGCACGCTGGAGAGCACCTACGGCTCCCTGGAGCGCATCAAGATCCTGACTCTGGCGCCGGAGAAGGTCTCGGACGAGCTGGTGATTGGCCAGCTGGTGGATCGCGGCATCACCGTGTCCCTCGGCCACTCGATGGCCTCGCTCAGCGAGGGAGAGCAGGCCGTGCAGCAGGGCGCCACTCTGATCACGCATTTATTCAACGCCATGCTGCCGTTCCACCACCGAGACCCCGGCCTGGTGGGGCTGCTCGCCTCGGATGCCGTACCGACCGGCAGAACCGTGTACTTCGGCATTATCTCGGACGGCGTGCACACGCATCCGGCTGCGCTAAGGATCGCTTATCGGACACATCCCAAGGGGCTGATCCTGGTGACGGACGCCATCTCGGCCTTGGGCCTGGAGGAAGGCATCCATCACATAGGGCAGCTGCCGCTGGAGGTCAAGCAGGGCAAGGCATTTATTGCCGGCACGAGTACGCTGTGCGGCAGCATAGCGCCCATGGACGAGTGTGTGCGGATCTTCCAGAAGGCCACTGGTAAGCTGGATAGTCCTGCGCAGGAGCATTGTCTTCATCCTTTTTCTCTTCGCCAGATTGCTCGATTGTCTACGCCATTGAGGCAGCCACCTTGCATCCCGCCGAGTGCCTGAAGATCGAGGAGCAAAAGGGCACTTTGGACTTCGGCTCGGATGCCGATTTTATTATCCTGGACGACGAACTGCGGATTATGTCCACCTGGATAGCAGGAGAATGTGTTCACCGGACTGCCGCCAACTAGTACATTGAATGTACGGCTACGATTTTTGTTTGTTTACCTGATGCAGGATGTATTTTTTGTACCCAAGATTCTCCAATTAAATTGTTAAATGTATACATTCCAAACGGAGAGGTCTCTTATAAGGAGGAGTTCTTATCAGACCTCTCAATAGGGGGTCCTGCTTCAAAGTTCGCAAGGTCCGGTTGTCCGCTGACTCGATTAAAAAAAGGAATCAAAACACCGCTCAGTTAGACTGTATCCTATTGCACTCTCCCTTTAAGTGCAGTTTTCGCTTTCTTGAGGCTGCTTGCACATGTATCTACGTGTGCGGTCTATCTCTCTCTACCCCCCACGCTTTGCCTGCAATTTGCAAGCAATGCGAACGAGAATTTTCTTGTTTAAGCTGCACTCCGACTATTACTATTACTGTATTACTACTAAAGAGGCCGCTCCTTATTATTATAGTTATTAATATTAATATTAATATTATAGATTATGTATGTAGATTAAGTATATGTACGAACTCAGGTTTTTAGATAGCTCTGATCAACTTCAAGTAGGTACTCCAATCAAGTAAAACAGGTATGCAGGACTTTATATAAATAATTGCCACTGAAGTTGGTATTTTTTGCCTTTAGAAAGTAAGCTTAATCTCTCAGCAAGTCTTCGCCTTGCTCCTTTGCATGTACACGGCATCCTCCGGGTTTTTCAGCTTAGAAGGCCCCAAGGAAACCAGATGAACCCAGATAAATACGCTCATTCGGTTACATATGACATGGTTTAGGTTGTTCTTTATATTTTTAATCGGTAAATCATTTGGTGTGGACAACTACACTAAATCCATATACAGTTACAAATAATAAGGTATTACACGAAAAAAAATGTAGAATAAAATTACAAGGAGACAGGAGGAGGTGGCGGCGCACGCAGACCGTGTGTGCTGGGGTTGGGCGCAGGGCGACGACAAGTTCGCTCCCCCTACAATCCCTACGATCCTTGATGCCCCGCGGGTGTACACACATCGGCTTGATATTATGTGAGTACGGGCACAAAAACGATGCAATATATACCGAATAATAGATCGATATACACATATATATATAGGCAATAATCAAAAAACAATTTCGGAACAGCTCAAACTGCGACTCTGACTCTGGGCTGGATGAGTGGCTGCGGCTGCTGCTGGGCAGCTGCAAAGTGTCTGGCGCCTACAACTACTACTGTCTGAGGATCGAAAACAAGCGGTAGCTAGCTAGCTGGATTTATGTACTATATATACTATCCGATGTATAATATGTATAGGTGTAGGCATGTATGTATATCTAGGCCGCAACGCAAAACAAAACAAAAACAAGTCCTAGGTGGGTGGCGGTAGGGGAGTGCTGCGTGCTGCGAGTGTGTCTAGCGAACGAACGAAGAGTACGGCTGAGTGTACAGGAATCGTAGGACTATATATATGTATATATATCAAAAGTTACGTTACAAAAGTTGCTTGTGTCTGTGTCTGCGCTTTCGTTTACTCTTTCGTTTTGGTTTCCGAATCCTAGATAGCCTCTGGAATCGATGATCTCCGGTCCACGTTAGCTAACGTCAAATGCAAGTCTGTTGCTCCTCCCGATCGAGCTGTAGCTGTGTCCTGTGTGTGTCCCAGGTGTCGTTGAAGTGTGCGTTAACTAACGTATCCTATCCCTTGACCTCCCACGACCCACAAATGGCCTGGGGGCTTGTAAAGTGGCGTCCAAATGTTCGTTATTACAATATCTGTCGTTAAACTTTAGGTAGGTTGTTTCTGTTGCTTGTTCCATCTGCGTATCTGCTATCCTTGTAGTAAGTAAGTAAGTAGTTCCCTCCGTGCGAGTTTGTGGTGTGCCTGGCTGCATTGCTCCGCTTCCCTTTGGGGGCAGTTTCACAAACCGATTCCCTCGATCTAATTCCATTCTCAATTCCAATTCCAATCCGCTCTGCCCCGCCTTCGCCTCGACTTCGCCATCCCTCCGCCGCACAGCTAAGCGCACGCCCGGGCCAAGCCACGCTCCGTTTGCGCCATTAACGCCGTTTTACGCACAGCACTTGCTGTAGCCCGGCGCCTTCTCGTTGTTCCGGCGATCGATGATCACCCGCTCCGGGTTCTCGGCCGACTCGCGCCCCGACGTCTTGTCCAATATGGCCTCGGCGAGCTCGCAGAACGCCCGCTCGATGTTTATGTTCGACTTGGCGGATGTTTCCATAAACCGAATGCCATGTTCACGGGCAATCTAAGGTTCCGAGAAATAAATAGAGAGAGAGCAGGCGGAGGGTTATAGATTGTGTAAACAAATTGATCAAACAAATACGTATATACAAATAGCTGTACACCAGGCGCTAACTGTCATTGAGGAGCAATCATGGCGAAAATAGGTTCCACTAATCAAACTTTCCACCGGGTTCTCGGTTAAACTTGGGGTCTCGAGTGTGCCATTTATGTGAGTTATTTTCTAGTCTATAAACTCAGTAGACAGCCTGGGGTTTCTCTCTTAAACAGGTAATTATATTGGAATGATCACAGACACTTATTCGAAGCTTTTGGCACATAATTTAGTAAAAAATAAACCTTTAGAAGAGCTTTAGGAAAGAGTTTCTAATAAATATTCAAGGAACTGATTCAGCACTTGGGAAAATGCCCCAACTGTCTCATTTTTAGCCTTGCTTCCCCTCTAAAATATGTGCGTTTGCTGCTGTGCCCCAATGCGAGTCCATTTACGGCCAACGCCTCGACTCTGTCTAAGCAATTTGACCTTAAGGCACCTCAGAAGTGTGTACAGGCGTCATGATTTTGGAATTCCAAGTGGAGACAAGGCAGGTTTCCTTGGAGCATGAAAAATATTGATGTTAGTCATCTATATAAATATATATATCCTATAAAACTATGTATTATGTTAGGTTTTTGCAAACCTAGGAGAAAGCCCCAAGGTTTCCACGCACGCCCTTATCTGGCGAATAAGTTTCTGCGATAAAACTTAGCAAATACTTAGAGGTTTCAGACAACTGATAAAATACAACATCAAATAAACGGTTTTACCGAATATTTTACAAACAAATTGCAACAAGAAGTGTATTTCATTTGATATATGGGCAAGAAGTTGAAGTAGTTCGAGTTATGGAAGTTGCACCCATGGAGATGAGCCGCTAAAGACTACTGTCTCGCACATTTTGTAGACTTTGACCACATTTGATGACCTATTCGTATGTGCTAAGCATATAATTATGATTTGAGAGGCAAATACTTCAGATATTTCTATCGCTAAGGCATATTTCTATCTTCAGAGAAGGCTCTTGGGACTTCAGTCAATTAATCACTTGTATTTAACCCCGATACTGCAGCATGATTCACCAGCTAACTTTGGGTAAGCGAAGAACGAACACTTTGATAAAGTGGTCGGTGACCAAGTCAAGTTCCAGAGCAGACACCGATAAAGAGGCAGAGGAAATGCGGATCTCTAATCTGTGCCGCCTAGCTCTACACTGATGATGACGCCGCCTAGACGCCTTAGATGCTCACCGCCTCGCCGCGCTCCTTGTTCACCACCCGCTTGTCCGTCATGTCGCACTTGTTGCCCAGAATCATCTTCTCCACGTCCTCGTTGGCGTGCTGCAAGGAAAGAGGGGTGGCAGAGGTTAGTTGGGGGAGGGACAAGAGAGCGACTGCACGCACCTCGTCGATGTTCCGCAGCCACTTGACTATGTTCTCGAAGCTCTTCTCGTTCGTTATGTCATAGACGAGCATGATGCCCATAGCGCCGCGGTAGTAGGACGTGGTTATCGTGTGGAACCGCTCCTGGCCGGCGGTGTCCCATATTTGCAGCTTGATCTTCTTGCCCCGCAGCTCCACTGTTTTGATTTTGAAGTCGATGCCTGGGAAGTCAGAGAGGGAGAGAGGTTCCCCTCGTTAATAATACATCATAATAACGATAATAGAGGCGGCGGAACAATGACGTCACGAGTCCAAGTTCGAGTGTTTGAGTGTTACACTGGCCGAATTGGAGCAGTGTGAATCACCCGGAAATTCGGAATTTGGAATCCGGATGAAAAATGACAACTGCTTGCACGTAACGGTGTACGTACGTGTATTTGTCTGGGCATGTATGTATGTAAGCAGTTCAGTGGAAGCGGCAACAAAAACAATGACAGTCCAAAGGCGATCGACTCACACCCACACAGGGACAGGGACAAGTGCTCCAGTATGCGTGGGCGATCCATCGATAAGGCAGTGCCACGCCCTACAGCACCACACACGCACATATCCTTGCCCCGGGTCGTCGCTGCCGCTGTCTCTGCCGCCCTCAGCGTCGGCGTCGGCATCGCTGCAGCAGCTGACACAACTCCGACGAACGGCACATGTATGCGTGCATAAATATGCGTTAAGAGGTTTGTTTCCTCCTTGTTCCTTACCTATGGTCGAGATGAACGTGGAGGTGAAGGCGTCATCGGAAAAGCGAAACAGTATGCATGTTTTGCCCACGCCCGAGTCGCCGATCAGCAACAGTTTGAAGAGCAAATCGTAGGTTTTCTTGGCCATTTCGGAAACGCTCGCAGAACAAAGCACTAACACACGCGCAGCTCTCGACGCACGCACGCACGCACAGGCACACACACACTCGCACACGGCACGCAGGTGACTCGCAAGCGATTATATTGGCCAAATGCACTTGTCCCGTCTGAGTTCCTTGCGCTTTTTCCGTTCTCGTCGTCTCACTCGATTGCTGTCCTAAACTCTGGCAGCCGCTCCTTTCCTCAGTATTTTTAAATGCGCCGAAGAATTTATATTTTTCCTTGCAATTGTTGCTATTCGTGCTGGAAACTAGAGGTGGACACAGATCGATGGAAACATCGATGCATTGATGTTTTTGAAATATTTGCAATATCGACTTATCTGAGCGACTATCGATGCTTTTATTCACTTAAGTAAAATGGCTTTATTATAAATCCTAGTACTTAGATCAAGGAGAAGTATTTCCAGCAGTTAGAGAAACACTTTCACACACAGATTAGAGAGAAAAATACTAGAAAGTTGAAGGGAACACTTTTAGTATTTTGAAAGCATAGTGCAAAAAGATTAAAAAAATACATAAAACAGGTCATTCTTCGCTATTGCCCTCTTGCCCTCTCTTAGTTTTTTAGAACCATCGATGTCCGTTAACATAGATCAAAAAGCGTAAGGTCTGGCAGCCTTGCTTAGCAAACTTAGCTTTCAATACTTTTATTTATTTGATTAAAAACTACAAAAGTTGAATTCGAGACTTTTATAGAATTTTATACAGCTAAATACATCAGTTGACTTTGTTTCTTTATGTTAACAGTGATATCAAAACAAAATAACTTACAAGCGTTAGTAATCGATAGTATCGACCAATTTCCATCTCTAATTTACGTTGGCACTTGCAAATCGGCAACTCGACGCGTAATTAGACAAAGTTTTCGCACAAAAACTAGACGGCACATGGCCAGATCTCAGTGCCGCTGATCTGCAGACAACGCACCTAATCTATACCCACACACCATCATCCTGAACAGGCTTCCACCCGTGCACGCACACGCAGGTACAATGGACCCCGACTGGCAGAACAGTCTCACGGAGATGAAGGACCGCGGCCAGTATCTGTTGCACTCGGAGAAGTGGGCGGACTGCCGCTTTCTGGTGGGCTCGGTGCCGAACCAGCGGCTGATCGCCGGCCACAAGCTGCTCCTGGCCATGGCCTCGCCGGTGTTCGAGCGCATGTTCTACGGGCATTTGCCGGACAAGACGGACCCCATCGTGATACCGGACGTGCAGCCGGAGGCGTTCGAGGCGATGCTGGAGTACATTTACACGGACCGCATCACCATCGGCAGCTTCGACAAGGCCTGCGAGCTGTGCTATGTGGCCAAGAAGTACATGCTGCCGCACGTGGTCACTCGCTGTACGCACTTCCTCTGGGCGGATCTCAGCCCGAAGAACGCCTGCCGCGCCTACGAGTTCGCCAAACTGTTCGACGAGCCCCGCCTGATGCAGAGCAGCATGGACCTGATCGCGGCCAATACGCGCGAGGTGCTGTCCGACCCGAGCTTCCTGGACATTGAGGTCTCCACGCTGATGGCCATTCTCGACCAGAACCGCCTAAACATCGACTCCGAGCTGGATCTGTTTAACTGCTTGCTCAAGTTCGCCAGCGAGCGGGGCATCCTCAACGAGAGCGAGAGCGGGCAGGAGGATGCCGGCGACCGGGACGGCGAGGCGAGGCCGACAAAGGAGTCGCCCGACGATTCCGGCGGTCATGTGATGGTCGAGGAGATCAAGATGGAGCCCGATGTAGCGGCCATGGTCCAGCACATGCATCAGGACGACGAAGGCGACAGCTTCGAGACGGACGCCGGCATGGCCTCCACTTCCAGTTCAGCGGCCGCCGCAGCCGCTGCTGCGGCTGCTGCTGCAGCTGCAGCTACTGCCGCCGCCGCCACCGCCTCTGTCTCTGGCTCGCCGCCCCTGGACGTGGCAGCCGGCTCCGATGACCTGGTTATCATTGACAGCGATGCTTCTGGCGATGCCGCTGCCAACATGATCAACATCATGGACGCTCAGCGTACCATCCTCGATGGCGCCATGCTGCGCCAGGCCGTAAAGAAGATCCGCTTCCTCACCATGACGCCGCAGCAGTTCGCCGAGGGACCGGCGCGCTCCAAGCTTCTGCAGCAGCACGAGGCCCTGGCCATCCTCATTAAGATCTCCAGCCCCACGCTCAACGACTGCCACATGCCCGAGGGCTTCTGCGTGTCGCGCAGCACGCGCAACTTCTACGAGTCTGGGCATCGGCATGGCCAGCGTGAACTGTCTTCCTCCTCGTACCGTCATGCCGGCCCTGGACTCGCCCCTGCCGGTGTATGCTTCCCGATACCGGGCCCGCCAGTGCGTGGCGGAGGCGGCGGTGGTGGTGGTGGCGGTGGCGGAGGTATGATGATGGGCAATGCACCACGATTTGGATCTATTAGCGCTGGTTTCGGCTACTTCGGCGAGGATCCAGAACCCGTAGGCGTACCCGATCCTGCGCCGGCCCCCGCCACAGTGCGCTGCTTCGGCGATGCCTACGAGGGAGGAGCAGCTGCCCCGGCGTCCGGCAACGATAACGAGGGCAGTGGAGGAGGAGGCGGTGGACCAGCGGCACCTGGAGCGGCGGCTGGCGGGGGCGCTGGCTCGGCCGCTGGAAACTCGCACAACGACATGGTGCGCGCATACTGCATGCGCTCCCTGACCCGCCAGTTTGACTTCCGCAACACCAGCGTGACGGACGCGGGCGTCACCTTCCAGGTGGACACGAACATATGGATCCTCGGCGTGCAGGTGCCCACGCGAGTGCTGTGCGGCGAGCTGATGACCTCCGCCGGCTTCACGGAGCGCTACACGGAGGTGCTGTACGCCCACATCCAGGACATGCACGGCTCGCGGATCACGTACACCCATTGCACGGCCCGCGTGCGCTACGACTCGCTGCTGGACATCACATTTGATCGGCCTGTGTACATCTATCGCAACCAGATCTACAAGATCTACGTGGTGTTCAACAAGACCGGCTGGTACCCCATGTACTCGTGCGTGCCCGACGCCAACTGCCATCGGGTTAAGTTCATGTTCAACGTGGGCAATCCCACGGAGTCAGTGCGCGACGGCCTCATCTACGCGATCATCTTCTCCACTCCCCAGGACCACAACCGGCACCTGGTGGACTAAATCTTAATCCCTAGCAGTACTGTAGATTAATTGATTTTTGGTATTTTCGATGTGATAGATCTAGGTTGGTTAGCCATGGAAATCGATGGATCTTGCAAGCGGAACTTGTTCCCGGCCCGCTTAATTAGGACAGGAGGTGGGAAAGGGGGAGCGCCACTTCCGTAATCTTTTATACATCGAATTGTATTAATTGTAATACTGTATTTATGCATATAAGTATTTTTTGTAACCGGAAAAACAGCTTCCCATCTCTATTTGTTTTGTGAATGTTCCTTATCCAGGAATTGGCAAGGAAGACATCCAGTTCTCAGATCACCAACAGAAAGATGTGAAGATTATAAGTTTGGTTTTTGCTGTTACTTTTGAATGGTTCTCTAAATCAAGCATTCTCTTGTAAAGTCTCCTTAATTGTTCCTTTTCCAACTTGTCAGCTAGTTTTTCGGTTTTATTATTGCTTCCAACACGCATTTTTTGTCGAATTTACAGGTTTCTGTATCAACAAGCTAATATTTTTACTATTTACATAAGGTAATCATTGGTACATTAATATTTAATAAACATATTTTGAATAGTTTTATTTTACACCACAAAGTCAATGCATTTTCGTATGGGAAAGGTTGCAATTTATACAAAACACTGAGGACAGCTTCTCTGTATTTATTATGGAATGTATTTCGAAAACTCTTTAAAATAAAAATGTAGCCACAAAGTAACAATTTGCCTGCACTGGTGCGTTGTGCATACTCTGCTGACTGTGCCTTGGGCACCACTTTTACAGAAACATTTGTGTCAGCAATTGATTCATTGATGGAATCACCCCTTTCTCTCAACATAGAAACACCATTTCACTCTTCAATTGCGTATTTTGTGCCTTGAATAAATGTACAATAAATAAAATTAACTTTATTGCGATTCATATACAAAAAGAAGAGACCAAACAACAAAAAAAGGTTAATATTACAGAGAGAGCAACGTGAAGGGTACACGGAGACAACGACGAGGGTTAACAAGCGAAACTGATTGCGCAACGCCTTCGGAGTGGCTTTATCTTGGGCTAGGAAATCGGGACAGTGCAGGCGCGTGTGTCAAAAAGAGGAAACAGCAATAGTGGGGCAGTGGAGCAACTAGTGGGGCTGGGCTTTGAGCTTTACACATATGGTATGTACGTATATACAGAGCGATCTCCGATCTGCGATCTGCGCGATATTTGCCTATTTGCCGTAGTTGGCGCAGCTTCCGCTGGCGTACTCGGGCTCCTCGCAGGTGAGCGTGTGCTCGTCGAAGACCTTGTCCTCGCCGCAGCTAATCAGACGGGGATGTCCCTCCACGCAGGTGATCAGGCGGTGGCAGTCGCCGGAGACAGGGAAGCGGGGGAAGGGCCAGAAGCGAGCGGCCACCGAGTTGGGATCCACCTTGGTAGGGCACTTGAAGCCAACCACAGCTGGAATATCAATTTCGAATTATATTTCCTCTCCCCCCACGTAATCCATTGCTGGCGTTACTCACCCTCGGGATTGCAGTGTTCCAGCAGCTGATCCGGCCAGTTGCAGCCGTGGATGCGCTCGTCGTAGGCCAGCCCAGCGTCGCAGTCCTGCTCATGGGGCTCTCCGTGGGCGCACTTGATATACGTCGTGGAGCAGTCCTTGGACACCGCGTACAGGCCGAACTGGTACTCGCAGCCGGGCGTCGAGATGGGAGTGGCTAATGGAAGTTTGGGGATCGTAACTAGTGGGAGATGTGGAGACGGGACTTCACTTACGATCCCACTGACGGCCCTTGCAGTCCACCGCCCAGTTGTAGTTGCAGTGGTTGTGCACCGCGCCCTTGCCGTCGAAGAGCAGACCGTTCTCGCAGGTCTCCAGGGTCAGGGTGCCGTTGGTGCAGAGGAAGAACTGGTCGCAGTTCTCCGTGTGGGCGTACGCCTGCTCGCCGTACTTCTCCGGGCACTCCGGAGAGCCCACGGCCAGGGCTTGGCCTGCAAGGGGATGCAAGTAATTAGGGAGAAGTAATGAAACATCTTAAAAATATATTTTATGAAAGCCAACGTTTACCATATCTTTAGTATTTATATGTTTTCTTAAAGTTAATTTCCTCCACTAAAAAGCAGAGTTCTCGCTTCTTTTTCTATTACTTTTGCCAAGATCTTGCTAACAGCCTAAGCTCTACAGAAAATGTTTACCGATTAATTCGATAAAACAATCAGCGTATCGCTTCGCATCGATTGTTAGACAGCTATGGAAACTGTTCCCACCATTGTCAAACCCGAATCGCAGCCGCAGCCGCATCTACTTCCTTCCTGTCTGCCAGTCCGTCTGCTCGGTCCGCCTCCCAGCTGCATCCGATTCCAAGTCCAAAATACCCCGGCCTCCCCGGCTTTCCACCTGCCCAACTGGTTTTGGGGCAAGTGCAAGTGACGCCACCGCCGCCACGACACTTTCGCGCATCTTCGCACCGCGTCTAGCGGCGCATGCGACGCGGGTCCCATGGCGTGGAGTGGAGCAGCATGGAGCACGGAGTGTGTGTGATGTAAGCGGCCGCTTGGAATGCCGATGCCATCGAGATGGGGCGGGCGGCGGGTTGACTGCCTGCCTGCCGTCTGCCGACACTTTTCTCGAAGCCCACAGCCGAAAAGCAAAGAGTGAGCGCCAAGCTCAGCACTCCACAATGCATATATTTAAATCTCTGAAGATTTCCGGTAATTTGTCTTGCACACCTATAGCTGTCAATAGGTCTTGGCAGAGAAAGAGAGAGTGTCAGCGGACCGAAGGATTATCAGGATTGGGAATTCTCTCTTGTCAGAGGATCTAAGTCGCTTAAGTAATCATCAAACTGACAGAAGGAATAAAACCCGTTTCTTTGCTAAGTTTAAAATATAAATAAACTTATCAGTAATCGGTATTAGTGATAATCGAACTCTGAATTTCGATACCAAAATGCCAATCGATCTCTGTCCCTGAATTAGCACGGGAATTTCCTACCAAGGATGGAATCTGTCTCAGATCATATTAACCTAAGCTCCATTACCCTGCGAATGCCGGGTAAATTAACGTGTATATCTTATGTTTTTGTGACGCAAGAGACGACAGATCGGTGGCTTATCGATAAACCGAAAACGCACGATGACTTGTTCCACTTGATTCCGATCTGATCTATCCAACCTTTCGACTGGTGGAATCTGGTCGCGCTGGCTAACCCAGAACTAGATCGTATAATGTGATCGCTTTCGGAGTCTTTGTTTTATTTATAGTCATACCTAATTGTCAACTGGTTTGACAAGACCGAGTTCTACTTTGACACCGGGCCTGGCATTTGCCTCAGTTCATTAGGCAGGTATATGATATAAGATATATGGTGTACTAGCCGTGCCCAGCACCAAGACCTGGCCCACACCCAAGTGAGTCAGGCCAGCCAATTGGCTGGAACAAAAGCAAAAGTGACTGGAGGACTGGTGATCGTTGATCGCTGATCGCTGATCGTTGATCGGTGATCGGCACCCGATCTGCATGCCAAATCAGCCATGGATCGGTATCGGTATCGGGGTATGGGGCTCAGGGTTAAGTGGAGCAGAGTGGCTAATCTGTGGGGTTAGCCTTCGGCTGGAAACCAGTAATTAAACTGGATTGACACTGTCTCGGCGCACGGGGTGAGAACAAAAGAGCCTAACAACTATGTCTGCTGGGTACTTTGGTCACTTCAAGCTCCCCGCTACCCGCTCCCCGCTTCCCGCTCCGCGATGGCGCGCTCCCTGCGATTGCAATGGAATTTTCGTGTTTTTTGAAATTTGTTCGGTTTTTGAAAGTAAAAGCTCGCCATAACACCGCACACACGCGAGGAAATCGAAAGGTTGCGCTAATTGGAGTCCATTCCAAGGCCCTATTGACCATTGGGTAACCACTTGGCCACTTGGCGACCGACGACCGACGACCCCTACTTACCGCTGGCGAAGCAGGCCGCCAGGATTAGGACGCTGGACAACTGGAGTCGCTGCATGTTTCCTCTGTAGTGTTTATACGGCCGGAAATGCAAAATGGGTAGCCACCAAAAGCACACACTCGCGGAACACACCGAAAAAAAATATAGAGCTAGAGGGACGGATATATTCAAACGTATGTAGTGCGCGGCCAAAACTTAAGATTCCCAAAAATAACGGAGACTTCCGCTGGCACGTTTCAACGGTTACGCGTTCCAAACTCAACTGGAAAGATTTATGCCGCGCGCAAAGAAGAAGAAGAAGAAGAAGCAGAGCAGCGACTGCGCCGGCGCAGAGTCGCACGGTGGCGACAGCGACCACACACAAACACACACACACACGCAGAAAAAACAGCAAAACAAAAACCCCAAAGCAAAGCCAGCGACCAAAAAATCAAACAAAAACAAAACCCACAAAGCAAACCAAAGTTTTCGCAAAGCTTTACTTTTTGTTGGTTTTTCACAGCGCTAGGCTAAGCTTGTGGGCGGTTGGGGGCGTTTTGGGGGTGGTGCCAGAGATGGGAAGCGGGTGGTGCAGCTGAGGTGTTGTCACAAATTGTTGTTGCTGCTGCTGTGCGAGTGCTGTGCATGCAAAGATACAAAGACACAGATTCAGCTATTTTTGCCTCCAAAAAGAGCGTTGGGAATTAAAAATTAATTTTTTAAAGAAGACTTATTATGAAGCATTGTGGCCAACGTTGCGTATGAGTAACTTTTTTTGTTAACTCCAATAGCTCTATTGTAAGATATATAACTGCTGGGATAATTGATATTGTTCTCTAATTTTTATAAGTTTAATCACCAAAAACTTAAACGTTGATACTTTTATTAATTAACATAGATAAGTAGTAAAAATATTTATTAGTTTGTAAATACAGATTCTGTCTCACTTCCCTTAAGTCTAGACGTTATATTTTATTTGAAAACTCTTCCTAATTTAATAAAATCAATTTAAAAGGCGTCCGAAAGTATGCTACAGAATTGTAGAACTTATTTCATTGCCTACTTTGGGAGACCTTCATATCTATAACCTATTATTTATTTATTATAATAAAAAGCAGACTCGAATTTGATAATTACAATGCCTCAGAAAGAATGCTGATGTCTAAAAATCTACACAAATATTATTTACCTCGAGGTTTCATTGATAGGGAAGCCTATCGGCTTACCGCCATCTTATCAGATGGCCTAAGTCCCACTAGGACCCCACACATAAACTATTTAACTAATTTGATTTATTTAAAATATTTAACTAATCTATTTAAGGCTCCCGCAAGCTTTAGAGTAATAATAAAATGATAAACGAACTGTAATGTTTCTTCAAATAGAATTACAAAAATCAGAAGGAGATGAGCTATCGATGGACTGCACGTTCCCCAACCTGGAATACCCGGTAACAAATCCCAACTTGCACAGTTTCTGTTTCTTCAGAAATAGCCTTAGATTGAAACCAAATCGACTTGAATTAAGATATATTTTGACTAATTTACTCATGTGTTGCTTTGCAGGATCAAAACAGACCTGAAACTAGCTTCCATCCTTGTAAGCTATTACTAAACATCGAATGAAAAGATGATGTACTAAATATTTACATGAATTCATGAATTTGGCTAAGAGATTTCCACCCATTTTCATAGAGGCTCCCGCAGAAAAAACCCGCCAAATCCGGCTCTGAGCTCCACTGCCTGCGTGTGTGATTGAAAGTAAAAGGCAAAGCTCGCGCAGGCCATAAGCTTCATTCATGATTGGGTCCCGCTGGCCGATTACCGTTACATTGTTAACTATTGCAAAACTTTGCCGCAGCGGCTGCGCCGATTGCATAACACCTCTCCGACAGCAGCAGCAGCCGCAGCCTTTTTACTTCATTTCATTTACATGAGCTGTGCCTGGCTTTGGCCAACTCTAGCTGGTGGTAATTAACGACTCTTTGTCCGCTGGCTAAGCAAACGGACAAATGGCCAAATGGACAAATGGCCAACACAAAGGGCTAATGGACCGGTCGCCCGCCGATGTCCGATCTCCTGGCCCAGAGCTGCGTGCGGAGTGAAAGGCCGGCTGATGATTGATCAATCGATCACAACCGAGATGCACACACTAATTTGTATAGTTTGGAAATCTTGGTTTAATTAATTCGAAACTTGTAGATGGAGCAGATTTACAGTCGATTAAGTGGTGACTTGGGTAAAGTGGGCTTACAAAACATTAGTATTAAGCCAAAAATGGGGGGCCTTACACACTAAGCACTTGGAAAAGTAAAGGTATCTCTGGTCAAGTGTACATAAGTGAAACTTAAGCAGCCTAGAAGGCAAATCTTGTAAGACACACAATGTTTTCCAGTCTAACATCAAGGAAGTATTTGAAAAGTGTCAGACACTTGAAGGCAAAGAGTGAAAGAGGGAGTAGAACGGGTATAGACTGAAAATAGTATTTCTAAGGGAATTCATAGAGAAATTAGATAGTTAGCGCCAGTTAGTAATGGAAAGTCAAGAGCCAAGCAAATATGTAATTTAAAAGAACAAATTAGAGCTATAAAAATATTATTTGTGGCTTTTAGGGGGCAGTTGCTTAGAGAATATTAACAGAAGGGAAAAGACTGTGTCATAATCACATATAACGAGAAGTGGAAAATAAAGAGTTAAGAGCTTCAGTTTTATAAAGACTCCAAAAATAAGTGGATAAATATTAAGAGAAATAGAAACAAGGTTAAAAATAGGACATAAGAACCAGAAATTAGATCAATCAAAACTATTAAAGTCTTTTTATGTTCATAAGAAACAGATATCACATAGAACCAGATCAGTTAGAAAGAGATATCTAACATAGATAAAGGTGTAAGATCCAGGAAAAAGAGAAAAGACCAGGATTTACACAGATTTAAGTCAAGGAATAAGGTTTCGAATGGTTAAAAGATAAATCCTTCACCGGAAAGCAGCCGGACATTACAGAATATTATCGTAGAAACAGAGTAAAGTAGTTCCATTTAAGAAGCTAGTCATAGGAGGAAAGAAAGATAGATAGATAGTAAAGTATAGTATAAAGTATAGTTTATAAAAAAATCAGTTTATTCTTTTTGTATTATAATTAGATGAAAGATCGGAAATGGGGAATATATACACAGCGATTTGCAGAAGATTCGGTTGGGCACAGAGATAGAAGACAGAGAGACAGGCTTAGAGGTGAGAAGAAAGTTGAAGCGAGCGCAGAGAGGTAGATAGACAGATAGACAGATAGACAGATAAAAGAATGATAGGAGACAGATAGAAGACAGTAATAGGAGTTTAGAAGAGAGACAGTCAGAGAGTCAGAGGGTAAACAGAGTATTGAGGTTTAACTGCTACACATACGTTCTATAGGAAATGGGCTAGAACTACTAACTTTAAGTGACTAAGACGCGAATCCGAGTGTTTTCAGTGTGTGTTGTGCTTGTGTGCATGAGTGTGTGCGTGGGTGCGATGAGAAGGGGAGCTGGTCCTCCTTAGTCCTTCTTGTCATCGACTTCCTTGTACCAGTCCTCGCAGCCGGGCACGTTCTCCGGGGCGTCGCACATCTCGGTGGTGTCGTTGTAGACCTCGCCCAGCTGGCAGCCCAGGTCGCGCGGATCCTCGCCGTTCAGGCACACGTAGAACTTCTGGCAGTCGGTGGGGTGCGGGTACTTGGGGTGGGTCACCACCTGGCCGCGGTCATCGGTCTTCGGCTGATCCTTGGGGCACACGAAGCCGGTCTCTGAAGTGCCTGCGATCGAAGAGTAAGAGGGGAGAAATTACTGCCGGCTGTCCTCTCGTGGAGCTCCCAGTCCTGGCCACTTACGCTGCTCCGGGTTGCAGCCCTCGCGCTTGGCGGTGTCGGGCCACACGCAGGTGCCCGAGTACTCATCGAAGTGCAGGCCCACGGTGCACTTGGTCTCCAGGGCGTCGCCCTCGATGCAGTTGTAGAAGATGTTGCACACGGCGGGGTCGGGATGGGCGAAGAAGCCGTTCTTGCGGGGGCAGTACTTGCTGGACTTGGGCTCCTCTGTAAAGGGCAGATAATTGTGATGATTTTCCACTGATATATGGCCAAATAGGATAGGATCTATCACAAAATGTGAGGTTTCTATGGGATTTCTATGAAAGCCTACACGTTTTCCAAGAATTTATTAAATATTTATATATTTTATGTGAAATCTGAAAACTAGCTCTATTTTTGGCAAAAATATGCGGAAATGAATTCATTATTATTTGATTCTTATTATCTTAGTGAACATAAAGAGTATGTATTATTAGCTAGGACTAGAAACTATTTTCTTGATACTTTAAAATCAAATTTCAAACTGATTTTTTGATTTAAAATGCCTTCGCATATTGAAAATCAATAAAAATATTTTATATATTATTATTATATTATATTATTTTATTATATTTTAAATAAAAAGTTTCTAATTTTTTTCCGGTCTATACAGAGTATATATGAAATCGATAAAACATCTTCCTAAATAGTTATTCTCAAAAAAACTGACAAATTTAATAATAAATCGTACTCTTTTCGATTTTCTATTATTAATCGGACTATCTTTTACAATATCGATAACTGGCAAGGGGCTTGAAATTTAAGTTTATTTAACCTTTATGATAAATTAGGCTTGAGTTTTAACTTACTATACTTAGCTTACTATACTTAAAGCATATTTAAAATCTGCCCCTTCATTTCTGACTGTACTTTGCCTTGACATATTTCCGTGGAAACAGGTTGGCTCCCCAATTATGCATGAACAAGGATGTCAAAACTTACGCAACTCCGTGCGGTCCTCGCAGTCGACGTTGAAGGGCTGGTCGCACTTGTTGATCTTGCGGTTCAGGGGATCGAAGACCAGGCCGTCGGGACAGAGCTTCGCCTTGGCCACGCCCTCGTCGCACACCCAGAACTTGTCGCACTGCACCTCGTCCGCGAACTGGCCGTTGGGCTTCGGGCACTCGAAGTTGTTGTTGTTGGCGGCGGACACGGCTGGAGAGGAGGAGAGGAGAAGGGGGAGGCGGTCAGTCAACTTGATTTCCCACTTTCACTTTCCGAACACCTCGATCACACGCAGAAGTGCAACGAGATCGACCATTTATCGATGGCAATTCCGCATTTGCGGTTTCCTGCTTGCCTAGGCGGTTAGAGATGAACTGCGTGCGATAGAAGGATATTATCGAGTCCGATTGTCTTGGAAAACGGTACAGTTAGCAGAGCCTCTATTGGAAAATCCAGTAAAGGTGTGCAAAATAGAGGGTTAGAGAGGAGCTGAGCCAGATAAGTTGCCAAATGATGAAAAATATTTGAATATATTGGTTCGAAGCTTGATCATGACAAAAGTGGAGAAAATCATCATTTGGCGCAGCTCTTAAATACTTTATTATGTCTGGAATCTGTAAGTTTTGGGGATTCAATTTAGTTGTATCCATATTGTGCATGGAATATTCCAGAAATCTTTAAGGATTTGCTTATCAGAACCACACAGTTTTTAGAATTCTTAAAAAGCTAAACCTTTTCGATAGGTTTGCGAGCTTCTGGACAAAAGGTTACTAGCTTCGTTTGAGGCTATCTCGGTGATGCCTTTAAACTAAGACTGCGATTTCTAGCAGAGATTAACCTTAATATTAATCCAATCTTCTGGTCATGGGAGAGTAACCGCTAGCAGCCACGACTGCGCTCAGCTCTAGGCCAACGAGTTGCATAACCAGAGACAGAGAGACAGGTCTTGGCTTGGCCAGCTTTCCAGTTTCCCAGGCGGAGGAGGAGGGCCTCACAGAGAGCCCCGTCCCAGCCGGTTTTGCATCTCGTTTCGGATCTGCAATCGCGACTTGACTTCAGGCTGGGTCGCAGGCTTGGACCAGTCTAAATGTCACTGGCCAAAAGCTCTCGGTACAGTGTACCGAAGCAGTCTTGGCCTGTTCTCTTTTTCTATTTTTTGGCGTCAGTGTCAAAGCAATTAGCAACAAGCTGCGATTTCTGGACTGGATCACGGATCGGGGGTATATATTCCGAGGTTCACACTCACTTGTCGCCACACACAGCGTCACGGCAATGGCACATAAAAATAACTTCATTTCGGGCTTGCTGCTGATTCCGGTGGCAGAAAAAAAAATGATACAAAATCGGAGACGATCCTGGAGCTGGGAGCTGGGATCTCGGAACTGGGCCTCTGAGCAACTGATCGCGACCCAAGCGCTGCGATGGTTAAACTAAACTAACAACGGAACGCCAAAGAGGCGCACTTTTCAAGACTTTTTGCCGGCTCCGAGCGACGTCGACGCCGCCGTCAACGGCGGCAGAGCGATGGCAATGGGAGGGGCCACCAGCACCACCGCCTTCCCCCGCCGATCGCAGCTGGAGCTGGCACTGGGACTGGCACTGGGACTGGGACGGGAGCCACGCCGCACTTAACCTGGGCGCAGGCGGCGGAGAAAGGCGGCTCCGAGCCGAGCTCACCCGAAGATGTAATGGCACTTCACAAAAAATAAAGCAAGAAAGTCCAGAGACGAGGTCCAGGAAAGCCGCAGGGGGGATACCCTTCCTACCCTTTGTCCTACTCCATAGGATGTCTTCCTGAGCTCTCAACGATTCTACAACTAAGCAATTTATAGGCATAAATTCAATTCATTATTTAAATCACTTATAACTAACTTAATTATCTTGTGAACCAATCATATAATTAAATAAAAAAATATCTCGACTGTGGCATACCCGGTAACCCACTATTGGAGCTTCAGCCAACCTAAATAAATCATAAATATATGTGAATGTCAGCGAAATCAATTAAAATGGTTTCCATTTTTATAATTTCATAAGCTTCCATATTTATATATAATAATTATCCATATTTTTAAATTAGGCAGGTATTTAGTGGGTTTCAAATAAAAAGCGATCTCTGTTCTCTCTGCTAATAGTATTTAATTAAAATGGTTTCCAAGAATATGGAATTTGAAATTTCCATTTACTTGAATTTTTAATTCCATATCTTTAATATAATATGGTAATATTTTATAGCCCACTTTTTGGCAGAACTTTAATGGGCTTTAAATCTCTGATAAACATATTTAATTGAAGTAAGAAAGCAAATAGTCTAGCAAAGTTTTCTTGTTGAAAATTATTTAAAGATATGAGGAAGCTTGTTAATTATTTGCACGATTGTTCGAGCAATGTGGTTACTAAGCTTTGATCCCATGTATCAGAGATATAAGTATGCAATAAGAGAGGTTTTGTTATATGTAGTCATATCCCTAGAAAATATCATATTATAAACTTTAAAGTTCTACAACTTCGCTATAAACCAAGACGTTTTTATTTATAACAAACGTGTTTGCAGTCCTAATGTGGCTTCGGCACTTAACTTTACGAATAAACCGATGTGGAGGTGGGCTTATCGCGAGATCAGCAGGATCCTCCCCTGGTAGGGTATTCCCAGCGATCAGCGTGTCGATGTGGCCGAAAAAAGCGACTCGAACCACCGAAATGAACATAAACAAATTCATATGCGGCAACGTTCCCCGGGGCTGAGAGTGGGTTTCGGAGTTGATGGGCCGCATGCAAATGGCTCTTTTTACACCGCTAAGAGCCAGCCACAAAGCCCGTGACAAATGGCCAAAAAAGGGACACATCCGCGGCCAAAAAGCGGCGTTGCAAGAGGCCAGAGCAAGGACGAGAAAGGCGCAGCCTTGAAGACGAGTCCTGCATGGATGTGGCGAAAGGGGATCCGGAAAAAACACTTCAAGTTTCCAGTTTCCAAGTGTATAATACCTAATAGCCAATAATTATACTTTTTATATAAATGTATAATAGAATAATTATATACTCTTAATAAATGAGCTGTTTAAAATCGACAAACCCAGACTCTGGCATCTTCCGCCTCCACACAGTGTGTCTCATTCCATGGCACCCAACCCAGGTGCGTCTCCAGCGGCGCCCATCCCATGGAACAGCGTCATCCGCGGACTGCTGGCTGCTGGCCGAGGGAAAACTGTGTCACATCCCGATGGGGGAAGCGGAAGGGCGGGGTAATGCCGGTAATATATGTACATAATATATGCATAAATATGCTAAACACACCACGCAATGGCCCAAAAGCCGCTGTCCTTGGGAGATGCGATCCGAGATCTGAGCTCCGAGATCCGAGATGCGAGATGCGGCAAAACCAGACGTCGCTGGAAACTAGTTTAGGTCCGAGCGGCGGCCTGGCTAATTAAGCAGACACTTTTACTCTCGTCCAGAGGTGGTTCTTGGAAGCACACGAATCTGAAATTCAATTGGCAAATTAATTTGTAAACTAAACACGCTTAGATCCCAGCGAGCGGCGTGCGAGCGAGTGCGACTGGTTTGAACTCGCTTTGCAATTGGCAATTAGCAGTTCGGAGAAAACAAAGCAAATAAAAGCAATATGAAATGAATAATAAGAAAACGCCGCTCGTTGGTTTGGCAACTGCCATCTGCTGGTCGCTGGTCGGCGGCTTGCCGATTTATCAGCCTGGAGCAAAGCAGTTAAAGATTTGGCAATTCAAGGTTTTACTGCAGCACGGAATCGATTCGGATCGGGTCCAGTCCGGTTTGTCACTGAGGTTACGACATGGAGCGCCTCCGTCTGCACTGGGCTTCGATTCCATTCCAGTTTATAGGTCGTCAAACGCTGGCATTACCTTAAATGCAGATGCGCCCAAGAGCCAGGCCAAAAATAAACCTCAAGGGAGCGTTGCCTGGTTCTCCGGCGTTTTGGGGTCGGGTCGAAAAAGCAATTAGCAGGTAATTGCCAACGTAAGAAAAAACGTTAACGTGCCAACGGACCACGTACACTCGCTGCTGTATTTACAGTTAAGTGCAGGGACAACAGCTGGTGGCATTGGGGGCATAAATTAAAGAAAGACAACTCATTTGATTGCGCGTTCTCGTCGAGCTTTCTATTTCCGCGGCGACGGGTTCTCGAGATTTCACTTGCCGGCGAGCGTGGACAGCATATCGGAATTAGCTAGCAGCAAGTATTTCTTAATTATAGAAATAATAAGTTCACCAAAGCATTTTAGAGTGATAAGCCTCTCTCCAAATACTAACCAGATTCAGTTGCAGTTATAACTAAGTTAATTAAATAATAACCCATCTATATTATATATATATTTATTATTCATCTAAGATATGTGTCAGTAATTGATTAATGACTCTGGGAATTGACCCAGAAGATGACTAACAAAAAAAAAATAGTTTTCTGTTTTTGGTGGAATGCAACTCTAACAGTAACCGTTATTCAAAATGTATGTCTTTTCTGAATCCTTCTAGAGAGAATGCATCAGGCATATTGTACATATATTTAAGAATATGTATGTGTACTTATGTATATACATAGTTATGTGCATACACATATTCCTCTGAGGGTGGAATACTCCCACAATTTGGCGATATTTGCTAGTTTACATCTGTTAACAGTTAACAGCAGTCAGTACTGAAAGACTTTTACGTAGTGAAATGCTATTATTATTATTATCCTATTACCCTATTATAATATTTTAAATTTATTGATTTAGCCAGTAATGCAATTAGTTTATTATTATTATTTATTTATTAGTTTATTCTGAATATTTTCTTAAACTAAAAGAACGAATTACTAAGCTTTCACAGCTAACAGTGTGCTGTTGAGCGCAACACTGTTGCCAGATCGCGGTGTTAGAGATGCGTGCCGAGCAGTTGGGCTACCGCAGTCACGCCAGCTGTTAGCTGTTATCTCCAGGATACAACAAAAATCCAATTTGGAAAGTGTCCCTCCAGGCAAACTATTGGACTCCAAACCTTAGACACCGCCTTCTCCCAACTGTCAGGCCGCCTTCAACTCCGCACGAGGCACCTTCCACTTTGTGCCCGCCGTGACAATAGTTGTGACTGGTAACGGGTAAGCTGCGCAAAGTACCATCTCTAGCTCTCGGCCATAGTTAGTCAAAACATTAAAGTCGCATTTTTACCCAGTTGAAAAATGTTAAATTAAGTACTTACACACCAGCAGACCAACGTGAAAAGCACGGCCAGAGGTGGGTAAATCGAGGTTTTAGTTAAATACCATCCAGATGACGGCTAAGCAGGGCCAAAAAGGCTGAAAACGGGCAGGAAAAGTC
Organism: Drosophila pectinifera; assembly: GCA_008042775.1. Taxonomy (NCBI): domain Eukaryota; kingdom Metazoa; phylum Arthropoda; class Insecta; order Diptera; family Drosophilidae; genus Drosophila; species Drosophila pectinifera. The sequence continues at coordinate 21,340 of VNKC01003793.1, read as the reverse complement.
ACCACTGGGCGTCAGTGGGCTCATCCAAATTATTGATTTTTTTTCGCGAAGAAAGCAAGGTGCGCGCACAGATGTTCCGATTAGAGTTTGAGATTAGGGCTTGATATAAATTCATGAAGTGTGCACTTGCAGCTGTGATTTCCATTTGGAGTCGTCGTGTGTCGAGCCCACGCACACACGCTTTCTTCGCACTTGGTCAGGCCAGTTGGTGACATCATCAGAGCCACCATTAATCACGCCTCCCTTCCCTTGCAGATATTCTCTTCACCCAAAATCCACCTGCAGTTCCGCACTAGCTCCAGTTCCGCTTCAGCAACCCCCGCTCACACCCAAGTCCTAAGCAGCCACCGAAATGGATCGCAAGGCTGAGCTGGAACGCAAGAAGGCCAAGCTGGCCGCTTTGCGCAAGGAGAAGGACCGCCGACGGGCCGAGAAGGAGAGCAAAGACATGGAGGAAGCGGCCGGCCGAATTGGCGCCGGGGCAGGCATCGACAAGGATCAACGCAAGTGAGTTTGTTCTTATGATCTGGGTTGAATTGAGACTCATCCGCCTTTTGTTTGCGTTTTAGGGATCTCGACGAGATGCTGTCTTCGCTGGGCGTGGCCCCCGTCTCTGAGGTGCTGTCCTCGCTCTCCTCCGTCAATTCGATGACGTCGGACAACTCCAACACACAGACTCCCGACGCCAGCTTGCAGGCCACCGTCAATGGGCAAAGGTGAGTAATCATCTTTGGTTTGGAAGCCATTAAGAAGGCTGTCAATACTTGAATATTCACTTAATGAAATCGTTGTATCCTGGTTAGAAGTTATCAATGTCGTAAGGCTACATCTTTAGCTTTTTGTTTGAATCAGCAGTCGTGTTCGGTTGTTAAAGCCATAGATCTAAACAAAAGTATTAAGATAATCATATTATTAGGCAAATTCACTTTTAAAAACCATTTGCTTATGGAATTATGATTACGTTTTACTCCAAATTAGAGTTAACTTATTCTGCAAGTGTGTTTCAACTGAAATAACACTGAAAAACCACTAAACCTACAATTATCTCTTATATTGTCCTATATTTAAAGTACACAATGCAGTTCTAATTACAAATCAGCTCAAATACGCCCAAATCTTTAGTATATAACCATAGGCTATAAAGTTAATTAACAAATGAAAATTCCTTGGAAGTTTGATAGCGATGGAGGGATTGTCTTGCAATGCAAACTCGGTACCCGAGGATTTTTTCGTTACATCGTAGTTTTCAGCCCAATACTGATACTGATACTCCTTTCCTCACTTTAGCGGCGGCAAGAAACAGCCCCTCAACCTGAGCGTCTACAATGTGCAGGCAACGAACATTCCACCAAAGGAGACGCTGGTCTACACGAAACAGACACAGACGACTAGCACCGGCGGACACGAGCGTGATGGTGCGTATTGCCACCGGGGAGGGGAGCTGTCTCTACTTCTACCGTATAACCACTGTCCATAGTTTGACTCCATCTTTCGCTACTGTTGCTGTTCTTGTTCTTGGTCTCGTTGTTGACTGTGTTTGGCTTCCCTGCGTCTCCGCCCGCGTCTGGCGGAGGATCTCTCTCGCTCTATCTCTCTGTCCACCTCTAAGTCCCGCCTCCGATTCTGTCCCGTTCTGTCTGGCGCTAGTTGATAATGCTGCATGCTGTCCCCACCCTGATTCCGGTTCCGGTTGCGCGCTTTCCCTCCCACCAGACCCCATATCCTCCCAGTCCCCCTTCTCGTCCCTTCCCAGCAGAGAAAACAAAGAAAAACAAACAAAACAGAAAAGCATAATCCATAGTGAAATAAAATAACAAATACAGTTCTTTCTTGCCACTCCTCGCCTCTGTCAGGATATATGGAGGACTGGTGGCGTCCACGTAAAGGTACTAATCTTAATTTTAAGCAAACTCCACACCTAATCAGATCAGCACAAAATTTGTATGGTAAAAAAGCAATTGAAACCGAAAAACCGAAATATAAATGTGTTAAGAATAGACAGCCATATGCAGCGTTTATACGATCCAATACGACCCGATGCGATCCGTATAAGCGTAGTAAAATTGGTGCCCAAATTATGACAGTCCCTCTTGCTTTGCTTCAACTCGATTTTGTTACTCGCCGTCTTGTAAACCGGATCGATCTCATCTTACGAAGCTTCCTCTTGCTTGCGTTATTTGTTTTCGTCCTAAAGTGCTGCCAATTGAGCCTTAAATTCCCCTTAATTATGTTTCCTGCTTTAAGTTAGATTTGCCTTTTGTTTCTTAAGTTCCCTTAGCTTTTATTGCAAATATATGTTCTGTGAAACACATTAAAACGCACATATGGTCACGCATTGATTGTAATATTAAGTGGTAAAGGTCCTTAATACATACTTACTCATATATAATCTGATTATATGGAAATTTAATTAAGACCAGTTTAAATAGAAGTCTTCTAAGTATTTCTTATCCTAAAATCTGAACTGTCTATCACTTTTTAATAACTCTTATCTCAAATCTCGTAGTTTTATGATCCATTTCTATATGATTATGATTACTTCAATGTTGTTTTCTCGATTCATCTGTACCTTTTGTGTAAAAGCAGGTTCTTGGTAGCACTGTTGCCCCCAGTTATTAGCCATCTTTACGATTATTAGTTTGTTTTTGGTCCATTTACGCCGCAGTCTCGACTCATCCACCGCATATCATCATCCACTGCCTCCCAAGTCCAGCATACATCCATCCATCCATCCATCCATCCATCCCTCCATCGATCATTAGCGTTTACACCGTTTGAGCGCATTTAATAATTTGTCTATTTACTTTCTCTCTCTCCCCCCTTATCTGTTTTTGGCACGCACGCAAAAAAAACTGCAGCTCATGCTACGGATTATTATGGTGAGTAGTCCTCGTTGTATGCGTAACCTTGTACCCAGAACTTTTCAGCCTCCGTAGCGGTCTGTGTGGCACCCGTAAAGCGTATCGTATAACCGTAAACCGTAAACCGTAATCCGTACCCGTTAATCTGTATTTATCCCAGCTCTCTCTCTATCTACATATTTATCCGTATTACGTATTGTTGTACCTGCGTAGTTTTGTTCTTCCTTCCACACATACACTTGCTCCTTGCTCTACGTAGTCTCTTCCCGACTCTCTACTGACTTGTATTACCTATAAAGTATGCCTGATCCGTTATCCTATGTATAGATACATCTATGTTTATGTCTAGCTTCTCGTAGTTGCTTCTTCGATCTTCGTTTCCGATTCGATCGTTTGATTTGTTCCCCGATCCGGACTTATATTATATATATATATATATATATATATATGTACTTATGTATACATTTTATATGATTTTAAACCTACTGATTTGTTTCAATTAGCTCTAGACCACATCGCAACAGAGATTCAGTTTGCATCAAATCGTCATATATACACTTTGGTGTATGAGGCGATTATAACGAAATGAAAAAATCAACAAAAATTGTTAATCTCCACCCAATTTATAAGTTCTTAATTCGTTTAAGTATCGTAGTTTTCGTATTCTTTTTAAGTTTTAACCAGTGTTTTTTTATCTTTTTTTTTTTTTTGTTTAATTAACATATTTATACCATTTTTTCGTGTCTTTCATATGAAAGCTATATGTATATTTGACAGTTTTAATTTTAGAAGAAGCCGTATCTTTATCTTGGTTCTTATCGATTTTAGCATAACCGATTATTAGAACAGTTATAATTTAAGTCTATGATAACTAGTAAGAATTCACAAACATAAACACACAATCACACCCAATTACACAGCGAAACTGCATGTGAAAGCACAGAATCGAGAGTCTATATATCTATGATATCGTACGTATGATTAATTAACTGATATCGTTGAACATCCTAAGCTGTATGATAAAACTATCTCCTCCCCTCGCAACTTTTTGTGTTCTCATCCAATAAGACAGGCTTGTGTGCTAATAGTACTTAAACATACGAACAAACATATATCCCATATATATATACCACATATATCCGTATGTGACCATGTGTGATCATCTCGCAAAAACAGTTAATAGCACACTAGAATCAAATATTTCTCACCTTTTACCTCATCGTATAACCGTATGCATTTAGTTGAAAAACATTGACTATCGATCTTTCGATCGATTTATCGACTTTTATGGGCGGTATGCTATAGCCAACATAATTCATGATTTTTTTTCCGTTTTGATTTTGATTTGAAGAGTCACAAAACAAGAAAACAAAACTACCAGCAATGTATGTACAATATATTTATTTCTTTATATTTCTTCAAGATGAATACAATCTTAATCCGGGTTTAGAGTGGGAGGATGAATTCACAGGTAGGTACAGGCCAGACGCCGCCCCACCGAAATATTGAACAGTGAAGACGGAATCGACATGAAGCAAAATAGGAACGTTCCAATTCTCACTTGGCAAAGGAAGCGATAGCGGAACCCAAATCGAAAGAAAAGCACAGAAAATGCGTTAAAAAATTCGATTCTTCGAGATGTCAGTGTTGAAAAAATGAATTGAATTGAAGAAACACACACACGCTTGCGCTCTCACAACACTATTCTAACGGACCCGTCTTTCGTTCTCTATCTCACCTTCATCTCTGCTTGTGTACAGCTTTCTTTGCATGACTGCTACTGCTCCTGCTCCTGTTCCTGCTCCTGCCGCCCTCTCTCCTGCCCCTCCACCCGAACACCTGTGTGTGTGCCGTGTTGCTAACCCCAATCACTCATCCTAAACTCCGGATATAGTACATGCTAACTTTGTCCTAACCACTAATTCCTCTCTCACGCAACAACAACAATAGCAGCAGCAACAGCGCAGCAGCGACAGGGACAGAGACAGGGATGTGTTAGGCTTGCTTCATTTCATGCTCCAGAGCGGGATGGCCATGTTGTCCTTGCCACCCACACTCACCCCATCATTCCCGCACACACTCGACAGCGAGCGATGATGTTTGGCTTCGGCTCTCTCTTTCTCTTTCCCGCAGCTCTCTCGATCCTCGATCCTCTCTACAATTACAATTACAGCACTGTAACAGACTCGATCAATCGGCCGTTAACTTTACAATGTTAAATATATGTGTAATATATTTCTAGCATAAAACTAAATAATTTTAAGTGCAAGCAATTATAAAATGGGTGGAGAAAAGCAAAAATACGAAACAAACGATGTGATGTACATTAGCAATAACGTTGATAGAGTTAATTTAAACAGAAACAGAACTTAACCGATACAAGGAAATTGTAAATTTTTTTATTTCTGTAATTGGCTTTGTGTATTAACTAGGTGAATTAAAAACAAAACAAACAAAAAAGAGCAAAAACAACCGCACTCAACCGCATACATACTCACCTGTCCATGCCCAAAACACTGTATATATCGATAACAAATTACTGTCTGATATATGCACCTGTGTGCGTGCGTCCTACAGTGTTTAACAGTTTTTTAACAGCCATGCACCTGCCGCCACATCTCTCCCTATCTCTCTTCCTATCTTTCTCTCTCACTCTTACTTACGCACGCGCGCACACACGCATTTGTGATCACCCACAGCCCACTCTCACGCACGCACACCCACTCAAGCGGGATGCCAAAGAAGACGAAGAAGAAGGCAAGTGCGAACAACCGAAATGCGAATTTTGTGTGTAGCATCCCCATCTCTTTCTGTCATTCTCTCTCGCGCTCTCTCCCTACCGCCCCCCACTCAGCCCAAGCCGACCAACTTAACCAAACATAAAACCCAACCTAAATCCTGTCCCAGCGAACCTAAAAAAGAAACAAGTATCACAAGAACAAAGCCAAAGGTCACAGAAATTTGCAGTTCCTAGCCAAACGAAAACGAAGACGAAGCAGAACGCAAAATGCAAACAAGAAACGAAACGAATCGAAAAGTAAAGAATCAACCCAAACTCGAGTCAATGAAGAGCCGAAAAAAGTAGAATTGTTCCTGTTCTGTCGATTGTCATGTTCCTCTAGCTGTGTTAGTTTTATACCTTAAACAGTGCTTGCATTTGATGCCCAAGGAGATGACGAAGAGAGCTCGCTGCCTCACCTGGACAATGGATTCACCTCCAAGCTGCCCCCGGGCTATCTCACCCACGGTCTGCCCACCGTCAAGGACGTGGCTCCGGCCATCACGCCGCTCGAGATCAAGAAGGAGACTGAGGCGAAGAAGGAGGGTGAGTATTTCATATTTTCCTCTATTTTCTTGCTATTCATTCCGCTCCACTCTCTATCACCGCAGTCAACGAGCTGTCCGAGGAGCAGAAGCAGATGATCATCCTGTCGGAGGACTTCCAGCGCTTTGTGGTGCGCGCAGGCCGCGTCATCGAGCGCGCCCTCTCGGAGAACGTGGACATTTACACGGACTACATCGGCGGTGGCGACAGCGAGGAGTCCAGCGACGAGCGATCGCATGCACGGCTCTCGCTGAACCGGGTTTTCTACGAAGAGCGCTGGTCGAAGAACCGCTGCATCACCAGCATGGACTGGTCCACGCACTTTCCGGAGCTAGTGGTGGCCTCGTATCACAACAACGAGGAGAGCCCCAACGAGCCCGACGGCGTTGTGATGGTGTGGAATACCAAGTTCAAGAAGACTACGCCCGAGGACATATTCCATTGCCAGAGCGCGGTGATGTCCACCTGCTTTGCCAAGTTCAATCCCAACCTGATCCTCGGCGGCACCTACTCGGGTCAGATTGTTCTATGGGACAACCGCGTGCAGAAGCGCACTCCTATCCAGCGCACACCGCTCAGTGCCGCTGCCCATACGCACCCCGTGTACTGCCTCCAGATGGTGGGCACTCAGAATGCGCACAATGTCATCTCCATATCCTCGGACGGCAAGCTGTGCTCCTGGTCCTTGGACATGCTATCGCAGCCGCAGGACACGCTCGAGCTGCAGCAGCGCCAGTCGAAGGCCATCGCCATCACATCAATGGCCTTCCCGGCCAACGAGATCAACAGCCTGGTGATGGGCAGCGAGGATGGCTACGTCTACTCGGCCTCGCGTCACGGCCTCCGCTCCGGCGTCAACGAGGTGTACGAACGGCACCTGGGCCCGATCACCGGCATCTCCACGCACTATAACCAACTCTCGCCAGACTTTGGCCACCTCTTCCTAACCTCGTCGATCGATTGGACCATCAAGCTTTGGTCGCTTAAGGTACCTAAGGCTTAAGGCAGATCCTTCCCACACGCTGACTAATACATTCGTTGTCTATTTTAGGACACAAAACCGCTGTACTCGTTCGAGGACAACTCCGATTACGTGATGGACGTGGCCTGGTCGCCAGTGCATCCGGCGCTCTTCGCCGCCGTCGACGGCAGCGGCCGGCTGGACCTGTGGAACCTCAATCAGGACACAGAGGTGCCAACGGCCTCCATCGTTGTGGCGGGAGCACCGGCGCTAAATCGTGTCTCCTGGACGCCCTCCGGCCTGCATGTCTGCATCGGTGACGAGGCGGGCAAGCTGTACGTCTACGACGTGGCCGAGAATCTGGCACAGCCGTCGCGCGACGAGTGGTCGCGGTTCAATACCCATCTCAACGAGATCAAGCTTAACCAGAGCGACGAGGTCTAGGACGGTAGTTGTTTATCCGGTAGCTGATTAGTCGATAGTTGATACCAATTCTGCGATTCCGCGAGATGAGTCCCAGAGGGATATGAATCCTTGAATGAAATTTAATTTGTATTTTTTGTGTATCCTTTGTGATCCCCCACTGCTCCTTAGCGCTGTGTATAGACCAGAACCCAAGCTCATCCGCAGTCCAAATGCTCAGCATTCGCTTGACCACTTCCTTCGCAATCCGCAATCCCCTCAGCCAATCAAGGGAAACGGCAAGAACATTCTCCAAGTAACCACAGTAAATGCATTAGAGAGTTCATCCAATGAAGCAGAATTTAGGATTTATATACAGATAAAGATTTATAAAACGCAGTGGTAAATTATTGAAAATAGGTCTCCGCGTGCTTGATTGGTATTTGTAATTTAGTTTTCGTATTTATTAGATGTTGGTTCCGTTCTCCCCTCTCCCTTTCATCCGTATTTGGCGGGATATTGCGCCAAAACTTTATCGGAAACGGTTTCTCCTCTTTTTATTTAATTCGTGGAAGTAAAAAGACGGAAGAACGATCGTTTACTCTATTGTAGGCAGAGCGGAGCACATAAATAAATGAACTACATATTATATACATACACAAAAAAATTAATTAAGCTTGAACCTGAGAAGAAGAAAGACAGAGAAACAAGGGGGGCTAGGACCGAACTTACGAAAAACTGAAGAAGGAGGAGTGACAGACAGAAAGCCACTTAACTGAAAGAGCCCAAAAATGTAAATGTATTAGACCGAAGCCTATTTAACGAGATTAAATAAAGATAATATCTATATACACACACAAGCATTAAGATGATTTGTACTCACTTGGAGATAAAATGGATCTATTCACCGTCAAGTCGTAGTCTACAGAGATGATAACGTTACCGACATTCGTGAATATTCATGGCTAATAAACTAGTTATAAAATGCCAATTAATAAAATTGCCCAATATAGGTATCTTACAGAGCTCGTACATTAGGCTTAATCCATATATTCATTCGATTCCGCTTTTAAAAAATAAATGGAAAAAACTTAAAAAAGAGGTCTCTTTCCGAGTAGAACTGGCAATTTTATTTCTCTCTAAATACGCTCATTTAAAATCGGAGAGAAAAATTCGAAAAAAGAGACGCTCATTCACTATTAAACGGAACTTATAAACTGTCTGCCTTGTACATTGCAGGCAAAGCGTGGAAGAGGAAGCGAGAATGGTATATTGCATATACCCTTCTATCTTTCCGAAACGCGCGCGGTTTCTTGCGAACTTTCAGTAAAACGGAACCCCTCCTGCGAGTTCTGGTATCCTAATTACAAATATTTTGTATATATGTATATAAATATTTGAGTATGCTATGTTCATGATTTATTTACGGATGCTTTTGGGTTTTCTATTCTTAATGCCTTAATATGACGCCCAGTTGGTCATCAATCGAGTCATGTCGCTGACGTTATATACCATCCGATCTCCATAGTGGCGTGGCTTTAATTAAATAATTCCAAGCGAGTGCTCGAGTGATTCAGCCGGCTTGGAATGCCATTAAGTGCATTAGAAGCTGAACTGAAAGCTCCGGGCGAAAGTCGTGCTCGCAAAAGCTTCTAGAACCGGTGCCCCAGAGAGGCGAAGAGGAGACGAGCAGAGAGACCCGGCCCAAGCCCACTGCACCGTCACCGTTACCTCTCATCTGGCTCGCCTCCCATCGACAGCGGCATTCGTAGCATTCCCCGAGAGCTAGCGGAGACGACCGGACGCGTTGTCAGCGAGAAACCTAGAGAAACCCAGAAGAGAAACGCTACTTTTCGCGAATTTAGCAACTGTGCAGCGAAGTTAAGTGACCCCAAAAGAGCTACCGCCGAATAAAAGTGCGTAGATACTTCTTCGGCCAAGCTATGGACTATAAGGTGAGTTGTTGCGCCACAGTCAAGGCAGAGACAGTGCACTTATTGATTTCCCACCGCGATGCGTCATCGTCATCCCGCCAGCCAGTGCCCACGGTGACGAGTGCCGCCCCCTTCGATGCCGCAGCCGATGCCCAGACGCTGCGGGCGGCGATGAAGGGATTCGGGACCGACGAGCAGGAGATCATCGATGTACTGGCCGGCAGGAGCAACCAGCAGCGCCAGACGATCCGCGCCGTTTACGAGGCCGAGTTCGAACGGGACCTGGTGGAGGATCTGAAGAGCGAGCTGGGCGGCAAGTTCGAGGACGTGATCGTGGGCCTGACGATGCCACCGGTGGAGTACCTGTGCAAGCAGCTGCACGCCGCCATGGCCGGCATGGGCACCGAGGAGGCCACGCTCGTGGAGATCCTGTGCACCAAGAGCAACGAGGAGATGGCCGAGATTGTGGCTGCCTACGAGGAGCGCTACCAGCGCCCGCTGGCCGAACAGATGTGCAGCGAGACCTCCGGCTTCTTCCGCCGCCTCCTCACGCTGATCGTGACGGGAGTGCGCGACGGCCTCACCACGCCCACGGATGCAAGCGAGGCCAAGGAGCAAGCTGCTCAGCTTTACGCCGCCGGCGAGGCCAAGCTGGGCACAGACGAGGAGGTCTTCAACAGGATCATGTCGCATGCCAGCTTCCCCCAGCTGCGGCTCGTCTTCGAGGAGTACAAGGAGCTGTCCGGCCAGACCATCGAGCAGGCCATCAAGCACGAGATGTCCGACGAGCTGCACGAGGCCATGATGGCCATAGGTAAGCGTTCTAGGTACAGCACATATCCATGCTATATACATCTTCCTCTTCAGTGGAGTGCGTCCAGTCGCCGGCGGCCTTCTTTGCCAACCGGCTGTACAAGGCCATGAATGGCGCTGGCACCGACGACGCTACTCTCATCCGGATCATCATCAGTCGCTCGGAGATCGACTTGGAGACCATCAAGCTGGAGTTTGAGCGCATCTACAACCGGACGCTGCACAGCGCCGTGGAGGTAAGTGGATCTCGCGAGGATCGCGAGTGCTTTGCACCTGGTTAACGTATCGCTTTCCCTTCCTCTTTACCTTTTTATTCCGTATATCTCGGTATTTGTTGCGGTTTGTGTTGTCCTAGGACGTAAGTATTGGTCACGCCATTGGCAGAACGGTTGCTTTTCCAGTTTCAAATCTAAATGGCCTGTTTACACTACAGTTGCTATTCCGTTTATAATTGCACTTCGGGGAAAAGCGCTGTAGAGTCGCAGTTAATGCAATTAACATAACTATTTCCTCCAAATTCCTGGATCTGGCTTACTCACTAATATTTCCTTTTATGTGTTGGGACTTTTGTACATTTTTCCAAATATAAGTAGCCGTAGTGTAGTGTAAATAGGGCATCGTTTGAGCCCATCTTCCAACGGGATTAATCACGATCTTTTGTTTATTTGCAGGCTGAGACCTCCGGCGACTACAAGCGGGCCCTGACTGCCCTACTTGGAACCGCCTAAACATGGCAACGTGGAGGCTGGTCTGCCGCGCAATATATTCGTATTCATAGCTGTTATTTGTAGTGTGCCTTTTAGGAAAAATCGCTTTTAATATGTGCGCATGCGCACGCGCACAGTTTGTGGCAATAAACAATCGCACTTAGCAAGAGTTCTCTTAGATCAATGCGAATACAATTTGGAAAAGCCTTGGGCCCGGGATCTGAAACTTGATTATACGGGGACTACTTAAAGAATAACTTGTGCAATTCCTTGGATATAACGGGCAGGTGGTTCTGCATCTCATCTGGGTTAGTCCAGAAGGCCACTGAGGCCTGGAGCTCTGCGCAGGGCGCTTCCCGGTGAATATACTCCTTCAGGATGAAGTCGTTCTCAATCTCGTGGTGGTAGCGCGTGTCATGCATCCGGATGAGCACGCCATCAACGCGCAGGAAGTGGCGCAGCAGTATGAAGAAGCCAGAGGGCATAACGCGCTGGCAGCGAAAGGAAGTGGATTAATTACTTGAAGTGGCGCTTCTATAATAGTTTACTTACGATGCGCACACTCATCACGGATATGCCGTGGTCATGCAGCTCGTCCTCGAACAGGGTGAGATCGTGGTAGAAGATGATGTTCTCGCGCTGCATCAGCTTGAACTTGTTCAGTGTCTGATCTGTGCTCTCGGTCCGCACCCTATCGTTCATGGTGCCCTGGTAGGTGGATGTAAATGTCCAGTCAAAGGGTTTAAACTTCTCCTCCATGGTCTGCTCAGGACTGCCGAACAACAAGGAAATTATTTATTTATAAAGTGCTCAAATTTATTAGTTTATGACATAAACCAACCGGGTTTCGCGCCATTCTTGGGCACAGGCCACCTCCAATGGCTGCTTGCCGTTGGAGACCATGGCCAGCGAATCCATGGGTTTGAACTCGATCAGAGCGCCGTCCTTGTGTCGCAGCACCAGCTTGTTCTTGTAGAACACCATGTCGGGCAGGTGGGGTAACTCCAGCGAGTGCTGGTAGTGGCAGAGATCACAGCGGCTGGCGTCTTCCCTGGGGCAACTCTGGCCGATGCCCAGCTTGCAGATGCTCTTCAGGATGTGCGACTTCTCGTAGCTGATGTCCCAGTCGTGGAACTTAATCTGTTCGCTGCTTACCGGCAAGCGGGGCACAACTGTCTGACATCGCAGGAACGAAGCGATGTACATTGCGTTAATGAGTAGCGTTCGTGGACATATGGTCATCACTTACATCGTTCGCCATGTTTTCGGCGGGCTGCTTCCTCCTCCTGCAGAAAATTCAAAGTTCAAACGCGCTTTTTTGAAGTGTAAATCTAACTCAAAATGTTTGCATTTCTCATCTGTCTAGAGCTGGGTCGATCACGAATCATGATATCGATGTATCGAAAGCTTTGCTTAATCGATATGTGAGTATTTAAATCCTTTGTGAATCCTGTAAAGTAACGAGTCGACTGAATACAACAACTGTTACAAACAAACCATTTAGATTATAGTATTTGTAGTACACTCCCCGAGAATGCTTTACAGCTCGGCTGTATTGATAATACTATTCCTCCCTGTTTATTATTACAACGATTTTATTTCTTTTATTGTACTAGTTACGAATGGTAAGTGTGAATGAATTCGTATTTAATCGACATTTAATATAATTAAATCCATATTCTAGTCGAAATAATTTCTCGAATCTTGGCTTAACTTATCTATCGATAACTTATCCTTTTTGGAACTTTTTGAAATAGTGCACTTTTCCCATTTATCCAAATAACGTTTAATCAGCATTTACACACTCAAAATTATGTAAGTCTTCTAAGATCCCGTATTCTTTGGATGCGTTTCCAAGTTTTCTAACTTAGAATTTTTAAACAAATTGAAGCAAGTCCGATTTTTTTTTTCACCAGTCTGACAGTCTGGCAGCCCTGGCATTTTTGTTTTTATTTCGTAAAGTTGTTATTGTTTTTGTCAGTTACTCGGTTCCCTTATGTGGAAAATTTGTTGATTTCGATCGGCAAGCCAAGGATCCGGAACCACGATGAATGCCCTGAGGCGCCTGGAGCGCCTAGCCGCCGCAGGCGGGATTCGCCGCTCCGCCGGCATTTCCACATACCTGTGGCCGCGCCTGTGCAAGGCGCATGCCACGAGCTCTGGCAGTAGTCCCGGCAGCAAGTCCACCGTGAGTGCGGCAGAGGTGCGCAGCGTGGCCCAGATCCTGCGCCAGCAGACGGGCAGCCTGGGCCAGCCCACCAGCGTCTCGCATCCGCACCTGATCCGTCCGGACGAATTAGTGCCGGGCGTGGAGCTGGACGAGTTAAAGGAGCGGAGATTGCAGCTAATGCACAACATCCGCGCCTATGCACGCAGCTTCGGCGGGGAGTTCAACGGCCACTCCAGCAACTGTCACATGGTAAGTACCGGTTAGAAGGCGTAGCCAGCCAGGTGCTAACTCCAATCTATATTGCCGACAGCTCGTTTTGGGGGCCGCATCGAAGAAGTACATGAGCGGTAAGATACCGTACGTCTTCCGACAAAACTCAGACTTCTACTACCTGACGGGCTGCCTGGAGCCGGACGCCGTGCTGCTGCTGGTCATCGACGAGGCACAGAATGTGCACTCCGAACTATTCATGCGCCCAAAGGACCCGCACGCCGAACTGTGGGACGGGCCGCGCACCGGCCCCGAGCTGGCTGTGCCGCTCTTCGGTGTAACGGAAGCCCATCCGCTGGACAAGCTGGAGGCGGTGGTGGCCAAGAGGGCGGCCGACCTTAAGCCGCACATCTGGTTCGACCAGAAGAGCTCCGATCTGCCGGCTTTGTCGGAGAACATGCTTCGGCTGAGCGGCACGGAGCAGCGCCCGCTGCTGCCGGCCTACACCTTCTTGGAGGCCATGCGACTGCTCAAGTCGCCCGCCGAGATGCAGCTGATGCGACGCACCTGCGACATCGCTGCTCGCTCCTTCAACGAGGTGATGGCGGAGTCGCGGCCAGGACAGTCGGAACACCATTTGTTCGCTGCCATCGACTTCAAGTGCCGCATGCGCGACGCCAGCTACCTGGCCTACCCGCCCGTTGTGGCCGCCGGGCGCAATGCCACTGTGATTCACTACGTGAGCAACAGTCAGCTGCTGAGGTCGCAGGATCTGGTGCTGATGGATGCCGGCTGCGAGTACGGCGGCTACACCAGCGACATAACGCGCACATGGCCAGCATGTGGGGAGTTCACCGATCCGCAGCGCTCGCTGTACGAGATGCTGCACCAGCTGCAGGCAGAGATCATCGGGACGGTGATGAAACCGGGCGGCGAGACTCTGGATCAGCTGTTCGAGACCACATGCTACAAGCTGGGCAAGTACCTGCAGGAGATAGGGCTGGTGCCAAAGTCGGTGAGCGACTACAAGGAGCTGGCCGGCCAGGGCTACCGCTTCTGTCCGCACCACGTCTCCCACTACCTGGGGATGGACGTGCATGATACGCCGCATGTGCCGCGCAACACTCGAATTGTGCCCGGCATGGTATTCACAGTGGAGCCGGGCATCTACATTGGCCAGGATTGCGGCGATGTGCCGCCCGAGTTTCGCGGTATCGGCATCCGCATCGAGGACGATCTGCTAATCAACGAACGCGGCCAAGTGGAGGTCCTTACAGACGTCTGCGTGAAGGATCCGCGCGCTCTGGAGGAACTGTGCAAGCAGGGTGAAGCGGAGCCCGCTGCCTCCGATTTATTGTAAGGTTTAAGCTGTTCGTTCGTTATCAAATTCCTAGTCATAAGTCGCTCCACCGCGTCCGCGTCTGTATCCGCATCCATCCATTACAAGCATGCGCGGAGGAGTCTCTGAATCCTGTCGAAAAGTTGGCTCGTTTATTTATAAATGATGCGCGGCAAATGGCAAATACAATGAAAAATTCAATTTCTAAGTCTTCTCAGAATCACAGCTTGGCGAAGACGGGCTTCTCGTCCTTGGTCAACTGGGCGGCAACGGCCTGGGCAAAGTCCTCGGACTGAAGGTTCAGCTTGTTAAGCAGGCGCTGCAAAGGATCAACAGTTTATTAGAAGGCATATATTTCTAGTGGTGAAAGGAAATCATACTATGTGGTCCAATCCCTCCTGATTGGTGTGGTCCAGCGAATAGACTAAGTTTTCCTTGGTCGTTTGCACGGCAATGGGGCTCTTTAGGGCGATGTTTTCGGCGAGAGCCACGGCTGCGTTCACCAGAGACTCCTTGTCGGGAAAGACACGGCTCACTAGGCCCGAGGAGGCAGCCTCCGCTGCCTCAAAGCGACGGCCTGTGTAGCAGAGCTCGCGGGCCAGCGATTGGCTGCCCACCGCCTTGGGCAATCGCTGTAGAGTGCCCACGTCAGCGGCCATGCCGATCTCCACCTCGGTGACCTGGAAGAAGGCGTCCTCGGTGCAGTAGCGAATGTCCGAGGCGGTTATCAGGTCAACGCCTGCGCCGATGCATGCCTTGTGCACCGCCGCGATGACGGGTTTGGGGCAACGCTCCAGGCTGCTCATCGAGTCCTGGTACAGCTGGATCATGCGCTCCAAGATGACGCCCTTGCGCCCGACGTCATCGACCTCGGCCAGCTGCATGCCCACACCCATCATGTCGTTGAGGTCGATGCCGGCGGTGAAGTGCTTGCCGGCGGCCGACAATACGATTGCCCGACAATCTGGATTGATGGCCAGTCCCTCGAAGCAGACCTTGATCTCTCTGGGGAGTACACAGTGGTTAGGGAGTACTAGCAAGCCAGGAATGAGGCGGCAACACCTACTTCCACATTTGCTTGTTGATGGCATTAAACTTGGTGGGCCGGTGCAGCTCCACTTGGAAGACGAACGGCTTGGGGGTGCTGATGGCCAGCGTCTTGAACTGCCCGGACTGTTCCGGGTCCGCTTGAGCGGACAGATTCCGTTGGGGCTGCATGTGGACGGTGGCACGGACAGCTGTCGGAAAAGAGAGTTACTTACTGATCTAGATCAACTAACGAAAGGCGAAGGTTTATCGCCTTATATTCGGACTTTGAACTGCACCAGATCTTGGACCAGGGGGCGGGCGGTTCGTCCTATCGCCATGGTGTCGCTTGATGTTGACCCACCACTACCTACCAGCTGTTCTGGGAGCCAGCTTCATCAGAGTGTTCAGGCGGAAGAGCGACATATTTGCGAGTGAATTAATTTTAAATCAAATTCACTTGTTGCGGCAGCGAAATTTGTTTTGTTTGCTTATCGATAAGTACAGTGATATCGATAAGTACACCTGGCCGGCAGCTTCAATAAAATTCGTCTTGAATTGTATTATTTATATTTTCCAGGGAAAACAATTAGCTTTCCCTGTCTGATTCGGTCCGCGTTCTTTGAATTTGTAGAATTAGCTAAAAATTAAGAAGAGTATTGATAAACTTATCTGATTTTAAATTTACTCTCGCATAGTTAGCGTCTGTGGGAAATGGAACACGGAGGGGAATTTTTATTTTTAATTTATTTCGTAAATAAGTAACTAAATTGAGTAAAATAAAGTACCTATGTATTAAGAATTGAATGTACTATTGATTTATTTGACGCAGTATTTTTATCTAAGTTGGCGTCGCAAATACCGCATAGCCGGCCCCCGCCAATACTTTAAATATTAACGTGGCTCTGTAGTCTGGTGGAGCGACTGGTTCATAACTGGTTCAGCTCCGGAGCTCGCGCTTTCTTTGTCGGCTGATTTTCACGCCCCACTGTAAGACGATTTTCTCAAATCGTGGCTAATCGACTTTATTTAAATTTTTATCGAATGTGCATTATTCGAGCCCCAATATGCTCATATATCGTGCATATTGGCACACGATCGGAGAGTGGAGTTACATATATGGCCTTTAATTGTTGAACCCTGTTTCTTATATAGGAGCTTCCCTTAGGTTGGCCCACTGTTGGGTGATTTTCTAAAAAACTGACAGAAGGAATTTATTGAAATTTTGTGGGGTAATACTTGAAAAAATGCTCCAAAATTTTGGGTATCGTGCATGTACCTGCACACGACTTGTGAGGGGAGCAATTAAAAAAAAAAGTTGTGCAATCGATTTTTCTAATGAATACTTAAGGCACTTGCACATCTTAAAATTGCCCAATCTCAAAATAAATCATTAGTAAATTCAATTCTTAATACCTGTGTATTTTTTTTCAATATTTATTTTACTCAATTTAGTTACTTATTTACGAATTAAATTGAAAATAAAAAACACCCACCGTGATCCTTTTCCCACCGCTCTGATTCGATTTTAAATTTATTTTCTGTTACTACAGAACTATGTTTGCGAACACTGGTTGCGCCAGAGTTTCTATCGATAACTCGATTTTCGCGCGGGACATCGCTCGGTCGAGCGGCATTCGAGTGATCTGGATTCTCGCGAATTTATTTTTCTTGGCAGCCCCTCGTTAAGTGGAATCCATCCTGTGCACCAACATGGAGCTACCGTGTGTGCTGTGCTGCAGCAAGGAAGAGGACGAAGTTATCTTCGGCAAAGTGCACAAGGAGGATCGGATGGTGGTGCACCGCAACTGTTTGGTAAGTTCGGCCCGCGATCCTTCGCAAATAGATGTTTGTACATTATAACATGCTTTCCCTCCCGCGAGCAGTACCTAAGCTCAAATCTTGTCCAGAATGGAAATGAACGCAACGGCATCTTGAACTTCCTCAAGAAGGACATCCTAATGGAGGTGCGGCGTTGCCGCTTGGTCAGGTGCTTCTACTGCCATGGCGCCGGTGCCAACATAGGATGCTGCCGCATAAAGTGTCGCCGCAGCTTCCACACAAAGTGTGGCGTGGACAATTTGGCTGTAAACCAGTACAGCGGCAGCTACAACTCCTACTGCCACAAACACGTACCCAAGTACCGCTTCCGACCGGGTTGCACGGATTCGTGCATGATATGTTTCGAGTCGCTGTTGGCCCGTGGCGAACGTTTTAGCCTGGCGAAGGTGGTGCAGTCCCCTTGCTGCCGGAACGGATGGTACCATCGTCAGTGCCTCCAGATGTACGCAAACTCTGCGGGCTACTTTTTCAAGTGTCCGCTCTGCAAGGACGAGGAGAAGTTCGTCGAGGTGTCACTGTTCGGGATTTCGATACCTAACAGGCAAGTTCAATCATAAAGTTGATCGATTCCCTATCTAACCGCTCAAGTATCCTCTCCAGCGACGCCTCCTGGGAGCTGGAGCCGAACGCCTTCGTGGAGCAGTTGGAGCGGGCTCAGAACTGCACTGCGCCTCGGTGCAGCCTGCGGCCTACCACCCGCGACGGTGACACCGAACTGCTCTACTGCATCATGTGCGGCTCCAATCCGGTGCATGTCTGCTGCACCTCCGAAAAGGCAACCACATACCGCTGCGCCGACTGTATCGTCGTCACGCCCAGCGTCTTAGCGGCTTCTGCTGACACCGATGATGAGGAGAATGATGACGTCTTTGAAAGGATCGCCGAGCGGCTTGCGCACCAGCATCGGGCTCCCGCCACCAGAGGACACGACAACTCGCGCGATCTTCGACACTCCAAGCTAGTTGCCTCCATTTGCGTGGCTTCCGAGAGCAGCGACGACGATGAAGATGACGACGACATTTTTGACAAAGTAGCCGACATGCAAAACATGAGCCGCCAGCAAAGCGCTAAAACAGCACAGGAGACTGCCGAGTCCTCTACCGACTCCACATTCTCCAGACCACAGATGTCCCTGCGCCCCAGACAGACACTGCCTGCCAGTATTCCAGAACAAAACGAGAACCGGACGGAGGGAACGAGGAAGCGTCGAACATCGAAATCACCAATTGAGCGGCCGGGAAGCAGACGCTTCCTGCAACCCATTTCCCCGGGAGCCAACGCAGCACTCTATAACCAACGCACCTCTGAGTCCAGGCCGAGAGCCTTCGTCTTACGTCGCCGTACGATGCCCCACTCAAATCCAGGCTCTGCCGCCCCGGGGCCTTTCAACTTGGACGAGTCGTGTGTGGCGAACAGAACCCGGACCCGTTTGCCGGCCTATATGGCAAACAAGAAATAGGACCTTCCACATCCAAAGCACAGCCACAGCGGATCGCAGTGCGAGCGTTGGCAAGCGAATCCATTCCTTTACTTTACATTCTTATTTCAATTGGATAATGCTTTATTTATTATTTAAGTTTACTATTACCTTATCTTACTTCTGGAAATAGAATAGACAAGTGGAAAGAGAGAGAGATGAATGAAGGCTTATAGACGTAAAGCTAGTTATTATAGCTTTTTATTATTTTGATTTAATTTTTTTTTCTTTTTGCAACTAATTGAAATGCGTACCTATGTTATCATTAATTTTTAAAGTTTCGAACGAAGAAGAAGCCGGCATTAATTTACCTTTTCTATGCTAACCACACATATAGCAGCAGAGGATGCTTGCAACATGAAAAGTACTCTATTGATTCATCTATCGCTAAGGATTTATTCTTAGAATAACGACAATATAAAATTGTTGCCTTTGCTGCTCAATTCGCGGTACACATGTACATATATATAAATAAATATGCACTGCACACAAGCCAATGCAATAAGATGTTCGAGCTAAAGAACTCCGTACTGTGAATGACTCCTTATAATTCTACAGAAAGAAGAAAAATGTAAGCCAGGGTGGCCAGAGCTAGGTTCGCAGCAGAGCTAAGCCTTAGCAATCCTCGCTTTAGGTCTTTTCAATCGAATGCACTATCGATGGGGTCCTTGTTCCCCTGCGTCGTTAAGCTGGATTGTAGTGTAGAGTTAAAGTGTCCTACTGTGAGTTAAAGCCAAGTACTCCCCAGAAACTTCTGCATCCTACAATTCGCTGGGGATGTGTGCGTGCACCTCTAATAATCTAGGTCCGTCTCTCTCATTTCGTTCAGCACCGTGAGCAGGGTGTAGGCTCCCTTGCAGACCTGCAATGAGGGAATGATACTGTGTCTAGGGCATGAGGAGTACGAAGGTTATAGCGGTGCACCCACCGCCAGGAAGGTCTCCATGCTCACGGGCACCAGAACGCCGGAGACAAAGGTCAGCGGCTTCTGGCAGCGCACCATCATGAGGACGAGCAGTCGCCGGAACTGGACGGACTGGTCCAGCCAGTTGCAGCTGTAGATGGCCGCCAGGAGGTTGTCGCCCTCATGGGCCACCAGCTCTGCGGTGTAGCAGAGCAGCAGCGTCTCGGTGGTAAAGGCCATCAACAGGGCCAGCAATTTCACGATGGGCATGATCCCGACCCGCGCGAAGATTATGAAGTAGCAGATGGCGCACTGGGCGCAGGCCGTGCAGAACAATTGCAGAAAGCAGATCATCGACAACGACCGCTCCAGCAGCTTGAACAGGCTGCAAAGGTAGGAGGTTTCGTCCTTGCCTAGCCAGGGATACTCAGGATACTCACTGCACTATTGTCTGGTGGTCCCGGATGTAGCCAATCAGGAGTTGCTGGACCTCATCCCGCGTGTGCCTGCTTTCATAGCCCAGCTGACCAACGCGCCAGGCCAGGGCCTTGGTGTGGGCACTGAGCAGGATGAAATACGTGCACGGAAGTGTGCTAACGGCGACCACCCCCACGGCGGTCTCGAAGACGATTATCGTGTGCAGGGCGACGGTGGCCAGATAGACCGAGGCAGAGCTGCTCTGCCAGTTCCATGGGACCCAGGAGGGATATATCAGCGTGCGCTCGCTGGACATGATGATGTAGAGGACGCCAGTGGCGAGTGCGGTGGCATAGACGCGCGCGATCTGCAGAAACATGAACTCTGCATTGGCGACTCCCTCGGCGACGATGCGGCTCTCCTGGACGGAACTCAATCGCCCGTCCAGGGAGCGGAACACATTGAGGCTGTACAGCAGCCGGCGCCGCAGCCGCAATACGTTCAACATCTTGATGATGTAGACCAAGTGCGGCATGACCACGCAGAGGCTCTCGCAGAAAGTCTCCAGCGAGTTGAACAGCAGAAAGTTAACCACGAACATCGCTAAGAGGCTTATGTGGAAAAGGCAGCTCCACAACACTGTGTAGATGAGGTAATGGCGCCCCCACCAGGTGGCCTCATCCGGTGGATTCACACCGACCACCCTAAATATGCGCCAGTGGTGGACCAGGGCCCTTGTTGAATCCACTTCCACTTCCACTGCGAGGTGCTTCGGGGCTGCCATACTGTTGCTGAGACTCTTGAATGCCCGCCGCTCGACCAGGTCCTTATATACCGAATCCATCTCTCTATCCTGGCCACGCATTCAGTCAGTCGCAAATTATGCAAATTGCTGCAAATTAGGAAAAGTTTTGGCTCGGCCACCTCTTCACGCCACTTGGGCCCATTTCAC